>VONZ01002057.1:0-108910 GCA_012976165.1 Labeo catla | reverse complement strand
ATACCATGGTGTTCGCTCAACTGGTAGAGCAGGTTGTTTAACACTGTTGTTGTTTGTGTTTGTTTGTGTGTGTGTGTGTGTGTGTGTGTATGTGTATGTGTACAGCTGTGACTGCTTGAGTCTATTACTACAGGAGTGCAATAAACTGGGCCTGCTGTCTGAGGCAAACACCGCTAATCTTACTGCAAAACGGTATGGTCAGATGTTTTTTTTTATTTTTATTTTATTTTAGATAGATTTTATTTTAAAATGTGACAATATGCACATGAAAGACTTGTTTATTGTCTATTTCTTAGATTATTTTCCTTGTTTATTGATCACTCTGTTCCATATTTTTTTTTCTTCAGGAGTGAGGATAGAGAGCATGCACCCAGACTGAAAACAGCAGAGAACGCCAATATTCAGCCCAACCCAGGCCTCATCCTAAGAGCCGAACCAACCGTCACCAACATTCTTAAGGTTCAAAGCTGTTTTTTATGTTATTTTTAGAGCTGTCAATTTAACACATTCATTTGATTAATTAGTTATGGGAAAAAATAATGTATTAAAATAATTAATGCTTTTAACACACCTGCCCATCCCAGACCTGCATAGGTCATAGCCTGTAGAATTCAGTTTAAATGTCCTTAAAATTCAAGTTATTTGCGTGAAAAAACAACCTGTTTAAGTTTTTCTCATATTTATATCTTATGATATAGTTAAGCAATATCACACAAGTAAAGAGTGGAATATCGCATGAGTGCTGTTTTAGACCCAAACAGCACAAGTGCAAACGTATTATTGATTATAATGATGTTCAATAAATAAGAAGTTAAAATTGTTATATTTTAGACACAGTATTTTCAGTTTTTGCCCAATTTGCCTACAGAAATATTACCTATAAAGCCATAACAAAATTGTTGTGCATTTCATTTCTGAATGAGTCGAATTGAGTGAACCAATGCTTTGTAAAATGGCTCATTCATAAAGAGAGCCATTTATTTATTCCTAAAGGAATCAGCCATCTTTTTTCAAGTAAAAAATATTTCTTACATTAACAATAAGCAATACAGTTGTTACAGTATTTATTCATCTTAGTTAACGTTAGTTAAACACACTATTTATTGTTAGTTCATATTAGTTCAGGTCTTAACAGACAAAACTAACACTTTACAATAAGGTTCAGTGGTTAACATTAGTTAACTACTTTAATTAACATGAATTAAGAATACACAATATTTCTACAACATTTATTAATCTTACTTAATGTTAATTTTAGCATTTATTGTTGCATTATTAAAATGACAAGTTGTGTCTGTTAACATTAGTTAAAGGAGAAGTTCACTTCCAGACTAAAAATTTATAATTTACTCGCCCCCTTGTCATCCAAGATGTTCATGTCTTTCATTCTTCAGTTGTAAAGAAATTGTTTTTTGAGGAAACAAATTCAGGAATGTTCTCCATATAGTGGACTTCTATGGTGCCCGCGAGTTTGAACTTCCAAAATGCAGTTTAAATGCAGCTTCAAAGGGCTCTACACGATCCCAGCCAAGGCAGAAGGGTCTTATCTAGCGAAAGGATTGGTTGACAATTTATGTACTTTTTAACCTCAAATGCTTGTCTTGTCTAGCTCTGCGTGAACACTGTGCATTCTGGTTCATGACGGTTAGGGTATGTCGAAAAACTCCCATCTCATTTTCTCCTTCGACTTCAAAACTTCAACATAACGTAACTCTATTGAACCGGAATGCACAGAATTCATGCAGAGCTAGACAAGACAAGTATTTGATGCTAAAAAGTATATAAAAGTCGTCTTCCTCGGCTGGGATCGTTTGAAAGCTGCATTTTGGAATTTCAGACTCGCGGACACCATAGAAGTTCACTATATGGAGAAAAATCTTAAAATGTCTGTGACTCAAGTAAAATAAAGAAATGACAGAAGAAAGAAAGATATGAACATCTTGGATGACAAGGGGATAAGTAAATTATCTGTAAATTTTTGTTCTGGAAGTGAACTTTTCTTTTAATGCACTGTGTAACATGAACAAAAAATGAATGACTGTATTTTATTAACTAACATTAACAAAGATTAATAAATAGTGTAATAAATGTATTGTTCATTGTTTATTCAGGTTAGTTAATACATTAAGGAATGTCAACAAATGACACCTTATTGTAAAGTGTTACCAAAACGTTTGATTAATAATAATGTATTAGTAAATGTTGAAATTAACATTAACTGACATCAATAAATGCTTTAGAAGTATTTTTGTTGTTAGTTCATGTTAATATAGTAAACTAATGTTAACAAATAGAACCTTATTGTTTACTGAGAAGTTTTCTTTCTTTCTGGTTGTCTAGACAGTGGATGCGGATCATTCTAAGTCTCCTGAGGGACTGCTGGGAGTTTTGGGTCACATGCTCTCAGGAAAGAGTCTTGATTTGTTACTGGCCGCAGCCGCAGCGACTGGAAAACTTAAATCTTTCGCTCGCAAATTTATCAAGTAAGACAATATAAAAAAAGACTACATTTGCATCAGGAAAAAGATGCATTGCATCAGATTCCGCTTATATATTTAACCCAAATAAATACATGAACTAAGTGTCTAGGAGATTAATATGCATCTGCTGTTCTCTTCCAGGCTGAATGAGTTTCCAAAACACATCAGTGGAGAAGGATGTAAGTCATGTGCTTAATTTTGTAATGATTGCATGCAGCCTGTTAGCAAGTTACTTGTTAGATGGGTGTTAGGCTGTTATGTTAAGCTAATACGGGACACTTCTAATTGCTGCCTTTTTGTATATTTTTAAATGATAACCAAAATGAAGTATATTTTTTTTCTTCCAGTAACTGAAGAACACATACAATTGCTCAAGCATTCACATCTGCAGTCTGAATTTGTGTTAATTTTTAGCTTTAGTGTATGGGAATGTATAAATATTTAGTTACCCACTGAATCTGATAGTAATTTTTCTTATAACATCTGTGAACGTACTTTCTAGCGAAATCTGCATCAGTGCGGGCTCTGCTGTTCGACATTTCCTTCCTCATGCTGTGTCATGTCGTCCAGACCTATGGGTCAGAGGTCAGTTTCCACACATATGTTATACAGAGCAAGTGTTTGAGCTGAAGAGAAGATGGATGTTACAATCTAATAAAGTTGTAACATTGTTGCATAATTCACAATCACGTCCTGCAAGTAATTGATCACATTGTTCACCTTATCTGTCCAGGTGATTCTTTCAGACCCCAGCCCATCTAGCGAGACACCCTTCTTTGAGACATGGTTGCAGACATGCATGCCAGAGGAAGGAAAGCCCCTGAATCCAGACCACCCCTGCTTCAGACCTGAGTCTGGGAAGGTGGAGAGTCTGGTGGCCCTGCTTAATTCTTCTTCTGAAATGAAGCTTGTGTAAGTGCTGCTTCACATCAACTACATCTACCAGTCACACCTGTCACATTAACATTTCATGAAACATTGATTTATGTTCGTTTAGCATTTCACTGTACCGCCCTGTAGACATACAGGCCTAGGCTGGTGCAGGGTGCATTAAATGCATGAATAATTTTAATGCATTATTTTAATAAGTTTAATTAAGTTTAAATCAATATACCTTGTAAATTTATTAGAGAAATATGTGACCCTGGACCACAAAACCAATCATAAGCAGCACAGGTTTGTTTGTCGCAATAGCTAACAATACACTGTATGGGTAAAATTATTGATTCTTCGATAATCTATGCCAAAAATCATTAGGATAATTAGGATCATGTTCCATGAAGATATTTTGTAAATTCCTACTGTAAATATATCAAAACTTAATTTTAGATTAGTAATATGCTTTGCTAAGAACTTCATTTGGACAACTTTAGAAGTGGTTTTCTCAATATAGATTTTTTTTAACCCTCAGATTCCAAATTTTCAAATAGTTGTATCTCAGCCAAATATTGTCCTATCCTAACAAACCATATATCAAAGCGTATTTATTCAGATGTATAAATCCCAATTTCAAAAAATTTACCCTTGTGTCTGGTTTTGTGGTTTGTGGGTCACATATGTAAATTAAGCCTTCACTAACATTTCTGTTGAATAGCACATACCATGTAACATGGTTGTTAGTTTAAAACGTCAGCGTTTCTTTAAATAAAATGTCAAGAAAGCTGGAATTTGAGCATTTTTTTTTAGCAGGCACACATATAAAATTTCATTTCGGACCTAAACCAAAAAAAAGGGCATTCAAAATCACATGCCTATTGAAGAAGTTGCATATTCAGACCTGGGACAGGGCAGTCTTAAGAATGTTTTAATAAATGACAACTTCTAGTTCAAATTAATTGTTGAAGTAAAGTTTGGCGAGCAGTCCAATGTTGTTGGGCTACAGTTTATAACTGATGTTTTTGGTTTTTCGCTTTTTTTTTCTGTTTCTGAATTGTTGGATTTGTTTTTTTGGCTTTTTTTCTGTCATTCCAAATCTGTAAGACCTTTGTTTATCTTCGGAACACAAATTAAGATATTTTTTTTACTGAAATCCAAGAGCTTTCTGAGCCTGCATAGACAGCAACACAGTGGATACATTCAAGGCCCAGACTTGAGGACATTGTTATAATAGTCTATGTGACATCAGTGTTTCAATTGTAATGTTTTAAAACCACGAGAATACAAAAATAACAACTTTGTTTAACAGTTTCTTCTTCGCATGAGTGTGCAATTTTCTGCTCGTAAACAAGACACAGCACAGCCAGATTCTATGCCAGAATGCCGGCTCCTGCATTACCAGCACCACACGCATACATAATGGTACTCACATGAATGTGCGTCAAAGACACACAGAAGAGAAGGAATTAAGTGTTCTCGTAGCTTCAAAACGTAATGGTTGAACCGCTGATGTCACCTTACTACCTTACTGTGCCTATAAGGGGTCATCGGATGCAAAACTCAATTTTACATGTTGTTTGAACATATATGTGTGTTGGCAGTGTGTGTACACAACCACCCTATAATGATAAAAATCCACCCAGTGGTATTTTTTAATCTATATAAGTAATATCTCCTTTTTCAAATCAGGCAATTCGCAGCTTATTGTTGGTGTGACATCACACCGACCAAGGCCACTCCCATGATAGTTGATTGACACAACCGTCTTACCTTAGACCCACCCTAAATGAGTGAGTATCAAGTCCGATGCAGGGGAAGACAAGAATGTCTCCGATTGAGGTATTTTGTTGTTGGATGTAATAATGAATACAGCAGTTGTCATTTACTCCCGACACCTGAGCCGCTAAAGATGCAGAGGATTAACGTTACTTATGTTTTTGAAGGAAATGCGCCTGGTGATCTACATAAATGCACCTATGTTCGCGCAAATCATTCATGATCCAGCTTCACCTACAGCAGAATTGAGTATAAAGGTTTTTTATGTATCTTTGCAAATTGCCTTTCTTAATAATGTGCTAGTTAGGAAGTTTCACGGCTAAATGCGGCTAAAGTAAACATTACAGCTCGTCACCCAACAGAAGAGAAGGATGTGTTGAACAGAGCTCATTAGCATTTAAAGGAACATGCAACAAAATGGCTTGCTCTAAAAAGGGTTTATTTTGACAAGGTAAAAAGGGTGTTTTTTACACTACCACTGAGAAATTTTAACCAAAGTATATTATAGACTTCTCATTAAAACCCTAAACAATCATTTCAACTTGTGGAAAATGGGCATCCAATGACCCCTTTAAATGTGTTTATGCAGGATCAGAAAGCTCTTGGATTTTATCAAAAACATCTTAATTTGTGTTTCGAAGATGAACCAAGGTCTTATGTTTTTGGAACGACATGAGGATGAGTAATGACAGAATATAAATATTTAGGTGATCCGCTTTAAGGATCTGATAGTTAAGTCAAACATGTATTTCTCTCTCTCTCTCCAGTCAGATGAAATGGCATGAAATATGTCTCAGTACACCAGCAGCAATACTGGAGGTTCTGAACGCCTGGGAGAATGGAGTTTTATCAGTGGAGGCTGTTCAGGTGAGGAGGTTCATGGTGAAATTATATGGAAATTCTCAAAGGTCTTAGTTGGAATACAGTAGCTTCATCTTTTATAAACTGTGGTTAAAGAAGTCACTTTCTCTTTCTGTGAGTGTAGAAGATCACTGATAACATCAAAGGGAAGGTGTGCAGTATGGCCATTTGTGCAGTGGCATGGCTGGTGGCGCATGTTCGGATGCTGGGTTTGGATGAGAGAGAAAAACCTCAGACTATGATTCGTCAGCTTATGACTCCAATGTCAGGAGAAAACACTTTGCAGTTTTACCATGAACGGTAAGGGATCTACACACACCAAGCCACATTCCCACATAATAAGTTGAAAGTTGCTAGTTGTTGTCGACCAGAGATTTTTGAATAACCAATTCTGTCCCAAGTATATATTATAATTATAGAATTATAAGTATGATTGATTGAGGTCGGAAGTAAACTCATCTCCAGGCACATCCCTGAAAGACTGCTATCTCTTTCTCTCTCTCTCCAGTGTGGTTATCATGAGCTCTATCTTGGAGCACATGTGTGCTGATGTATTTCAGCAGACTGGACTGTCCCTGCGGCCAGCAGTCGAGGGTCAGGAGCCCATTCCCTACCGGAACCTTCTCCCAGCCCGACAGCCCATCCGTCAGGCTCTACAGACCCAGTTTAGAGAGGTTCTGGAGAAGGGCTGGGTGGACTCCCATGCATTCCATCTCTTTGAGAACCTGCTACATATGGGAGGAGTGTTCTGGTTTACTAACAACCTGGTTAAGGTAAATGTGTCTGGGTTTGCACTACTAAGGTTTATGGAAAATTAACTGTACCTGTTATCAGACTTAATTGTGTATTTATGTTTTAGGAGCTCCTGAAGGAGACCCGTAAGGAGTGGGCGTCTCGTGTGGTGGAGTTGCTGTACAGCATCTTCTGTCTGGACACGCAACAGATCACCCTCACCCTACTGGGTCACATTCTGCCACGTCTCCTCACTGATCCTGCCCACTGGCACAGCCTAGCAGACCCACCAGGAAGAGCCCTTGCAAAGTATGAGCTGCAAATTACTTTTTTTTTCTAGTGTAGTAAATAAACACACAGTACACACTTTAGGTACATTTAAAGGAGAAGTCCACTTCTAAGAACAATTTACAGATAATGTACTGACCCCCCCAATCGTCCAAGATGTTCATGTCTTCTTCATGTTCCTTCTTCAGTCGTACAGAAATTGTGTTTTTTGAGGAAAACATTTCAGGATTTTTTCCATATAATGGACTGGTATGGTGCCCCGATTTTGAAATTCCAAAATGCAGTTTAAATGCGGCTTCAAACGATCCCAAAATAATGATTGTTTTGCTAGTTAAGACCCTTGTTCCTCGGCTGGGATCGTTTACAACCACATTTGGGATTGTTTGAAGCCGCATTTAAACTGCATTTTGGAAATTCAAATTCGGGGCACCATATTAGTCCATTATATGGAGAAAAATCCTAAAATGTTTTCCTCAAAAAACATAATTTCTTCACGACTGAAGAAAGAAAGACATGGACATTTTGGATGACAAGGGGGTCAGTACATTATCTATAAATTGTTATTCTGGAAGTGGACCTATCCTTTAAAGCGATACTTCATCCAGAAGCAAATTTTTTTTTTTTTTTTTTTAAACTTATCCTCATTTCAAATCTGTATGACTAAGCCAAGGCCTTAATGCTAAAAATGGGTCTTTCCTCATAAATTGTAAAATTCTTCTTAAATAGGGACCACAATGATGTATTTGTTCTTTATTTATTTTGTGCCAGTTTGGTCAAAGGTCATTAGTGTCCCGTCTTTCACAATATACTCTACGACACTGACATCTCTATCTTTCCATAATTCACCCCATTAATGACGCCAACAGGAAAGTCCACATGGTCATGTACTTTTGTTAATATGGAAGGACGGAAAGAGCCCTTACCACATAACTACATACTTTCATTTTTTTAAACAGTTTTTTTTTTTGGTTATGCATTCGCAGGTCATCCGTTTTTCATAGAAATGATTGATTCATAAATAAATGACAAATCTGTGTATGAATGAACCCCAGTCCTTTATTCCCATTCCTCTTTTTACTTGCTTTCTTTGACCCACTTCCCCTTTTTTCAGCCTAAGATTCAAAACGGACATCCGTTCTGATAGATATGGAGTTGTCAGGCTTTTTCTTTCTTGGTTGCTCTTTCCATTTTGTCAAGTTAGTTACAGTAAGTTAAATCGACATTATAAATAACATCTAATATACATACTAGATGTAAATCTCTCTTTGTCTGACAGATTTACCACCAGCTTTAATGCAGAGACAGTAAATTTGAAATGCCTGTTGTAAACATTTCACAATATACTAGCATGTAGATGTTAACCTCAAAGCTAACAAACATGCAGGAACTAAGAGCCACACAACTTCTATTTTAATTTAACAAAGTTTTTAAGAAAAATGATGGTGATGTGTGTGTATGTGTGTCATAGGTTGTCTGTGTGGTGTGCTCTCAGTTCTTACTCATCTCACCATAAGGGACAAGCATCAGCACGACAGCGCAAGAGACAGCGTGAGGATATAGAGGTCAGTCACACGGTTTCTCCCACAGCCTTTGTTAACTCAGTCATCCTGTGTAATCTCACCCACAGATGCCTACTTAACACATGTATGTCTTACACATTAAGCATGTAATTCTTCAAACTAACCAGCAAAATACCAGAAATGGCGCATTTTACGGATGAGAATCCATGAAATGCATTATTAGACTGTTTTCCAAGGCTGCAATATATAAACCCATTTAAAAAATCATAATTAAGCATATGCATAATTAAGCATAATTGCATATTACTGTGAGTTTGGATTTATTATAACGTTCATCTGGGAATGCAGTGTGCGCCAAGGTAAGGTAAATCATTTATAAACCTACACAAACAAAGGAGAATACATATTAATTACATTACAGTGGCTATAGCATTTCTGTCTAAAACTTGCCAAATATTAAAAATTAATTGGACATTTGAATTAAATGATGCTCAATCAAAATTAAACAAGTATTATCACACAGTAATGTGTAAAAACATCATCAGGCCGCTGGCGTCCACTGCAGGCCTTTGTTCTTATGCGTAATGTACATTAGCTTTATTGTTTAGTGTATTATCTATTTTAACAGTTTTGTTCAATAAAACCATATGATTTCTTGCTTTTGATACTTTATTTGAACTACTTATTATTGCCTCATTGCTATTTTATATATATTGTTTACTTACATCTATTTTTATTACCAAAAAATACATATATAATATACAGTCATGTGAAAAAGTTAGGACACCCTGTTGAATTCCATGGTTTTCTGTATCAGGACATAATAAAAAATTATTTGGTCCTTGGCAGGTCTTAAAATTTGGAAAATAAATCCTCAGATAAGCATCATCACCTGACATATCACACAGTGTCATTATTTAAGAAAAATGCAGCCAAGAGGGAAAGGCCATGTGTGACAAAGTTAGGACAACCTATGAGTCAGTTGCCTGTAGATCCACTTTTAGCAGCAATAACTTGAAGCATTCATCTTCTGTGTGACTTTATCAGTCTCTCACATTGTTCTGGAGGAATTTGGACCACTCTTCTTTTCAACGTTGCTCTCCAGTTTATTGAGGTTTGTGGGCATTTGCTTATGCACAGCTCTCACCACAGCATTTGAGTCAGGATGAGCTCTGGACTGGGCTATTGCAACACATTGATTCTTTTCTTTTCAGCCATTCTGTTGTAGATTTGCTGGTTTGCTTGGGATCATTGTCCTGTAGCATGACCCAATTTTGGCCCAACTTTAGATGTTGGACAGATGCCCTCGCATTTCACTCTAGAATACTTTGATATACAGAGTTCATGGTCAGCTCAATGACTGTGAGGTGCCCAGGTCCTGTGGCTACAAAACAAGCCCAAAATTATCAGCCCTCCTCCAGCATGCTTGTCTTTTGGTATGAGGTGTTTGTGCTGATATGCTCTTTAGGTTTTCACCAAACTTGGCGCTGTGCATTATGGCCAAACATCTCCACTTCGGTCTCGTCTGTTCAAAGGACATTATTCTAGAAGACTTGTGTTTTGTTCAGATGCAACTTTGCAGACCTAAACTGTGCTGCAATGTTTTTTTTTTTAGATAAAAGATGCTTTCTTCTGCCAAGCCTTCCAAACATGGCATTTTTGTCCCATATTTTTCTAATGGTATTGTCATGAACTTTATCATTTAACATGTTAACTGAGGCCTGTAGAGTCTGAGGTGTAGTTCTTGGGTTGTCTGCCATTTCTCTGAGCTTTACACAGTCTGATCTTGGGGTGATATTTCTGGGACGTCCACTCCTGGAAGGAGGGGTGTCTGTTTTAAACATCTTCCACTTGTGAATAAACTTCAAATTGTTTGGAAATGGCCGTATTACTCTTCTCAGATTGATGGCAGCAACAATTGCTTCTCTAAGATGATTGCCTATGTCTTACCTCCTTGGCATTGTGTTAACACACACCTGAGGGCTCCAGACCAGCAAACTTCCAAAGCTTATGCTTTTATAGAGGCGCACAGACTTGCTGATGATCAGTTAATCAAAGGTGTTTGATTATCAGTGCTTGACTGTTATTTACCTTCTTAATTCCAATGTTAACAGTAAGGGTGTCCTAACTTTGGCACACATGGCTTTTCATTTTGGTTTTATTTTTGTTCAGTAAATAATGACATGGTGCAATTTGTCATGTGTTGTTGTTCATCTGAGGTTTTGTTTTCGAAATTTTAAGACCAGCCAAGGAACAATTTTTTTTTTTTTTTAATGATCTCCTGATATGGAAAACCATGGAATTCAATAGGGATTCAAATTCATGGAATTCAAATCCTAACTTTTTCACATGACTGTATATGTTTATTTCTGTTTTGTTTTTTTCCAGAAATTCTGTGTATTTACATTTTTCTTCTAAATAATATTTTCTTAAAAAAATACACCTTAAAAAAGATAATGTTTTGATTAATTTTATTATTAGTAAAAAGAAAATGTGGAAATGTCTTTTTTTTTCTTTGTAGTTGCACTCACAGCTGTAATGAACAGAAGCACAGAATATGTGGATATATTGTCATTCAGAATATGCTGACTTTCTCACACTTTTGTTATTATTTTCTTTTTATTTCATTTTTATTAGGTTTGTTTACATTTTTGCTTGTTTAGTTTCGTCAGAGGCTTGTTTACATATATAGTTTTTTATGGTACACTACTGAATGGCAGAGTTGCGAATTTAATAAAATGTCCTTAAGTTCATATGGCCACAGCCATATCACCCTGCAGCCCAAGAAAAGCAGCAGGGGGTGCTTCAGTGTAGAGTAGTGATGGGGACACTATACTGTAAAAAGCACCGTCATTCGGATGAGACGTTAAACCGAGGTCCTGACTCTCTGTGGTCATTAAAAATCCTATGGCACTTCTCGTAAAGAGTAGGGGTGTGTCCCCGGTGTCCTGGCCAAATTCCCTCCTCTGGCCTTTGTCTATCATGGCCTCCTAATAATCCCCATTCACTGAATTGGCTCTATAACTCTCTCTTTCCTCTCCACCTGTAGCTGGTGTGTGGGGAGCGCACTGGCGCCGTTGTCCTGTGGCTACTGTCGCATCATCCAAGTGGATGCTGCACACTGGTGGTGGTTGAGGAGAGATCCCCCCATATGGTTGTAAAGCGCTTTGGGTGTATAGCAATACACAATGAAAGCTCTATATAAATGCATTCATTCATTCAAGTAAAATTGTTTTTGTTTTGTTTTTTATAGGAAATTAGTCATTTAGATAATCGATTAATCAATAAATTAGTCGATAGATTAATGGATATAAAAATAGTCGTTTGTAAAAATAGTACTCTCCCATTACTCAATTGTGTTATCAGTAATGAACCCACTATTTTTCTGTTGGTTGTAGGATTACACCAGCCTGTTTCCTTTGGACGACACACAGCCATCCAAACTGATGCGTCTGCTCAGCTCCAATGAAGATGAGACTGTCATGCTTTCCAGCCCAGGTTATTTCCTGGCTGCCTCACCTGCCACAATCTGCACAAAAACTGCATTTTATTGCAGTTTTTTTTTTAACTTTTTTCCAGAGGATTAATGTGTGCTTTTTTTAATCTATTAGTCAATCTAGAAACTGTTAACCAAAACTGCATGTGCTGCAAAAATCCCCACAAAACATCGCTTGCAATAGTTTTAAGCTTCCTGTGGCAGTATCACTCATGCAAGTGGTTTGAAAAATACACAATAAGCTAATTTACCAAAGACAAACAAGAAAACGTTGTTAATCGTGTTGATAATTTTAGATGCCTTTTGAATCTTGTATATCAAATATTATACCGTAGTCTATAGTATTGTCAGTGTAGCATGGAGAATGTATGTGGTGCATCCAATGTATCCTTAAAGCATATTCAAACAAAGTACAAACATCTCAGAAGCAAAGTATGTAGTGTAAAAAAAAAAACAGAAACTATGAAAATACAATCACTATATTTTATGAAAAACATCCACAAAAACCAATGCTTTAAAGCTTACTGTTGCTCAACTAAAGAATATAGATTTTTTTAAACATTTATCACTGTTAACTGTTTGTGGATGTTTAGAGAGGAAATCTAAATAGAGAAATCTAAAAAGAAATACAGAATTATTATGAGTGTACTATTTGTTCACTTTCACTGAAAAAAAGAAGGAAGAGCCAATAACGAAAGTGTTGATTTTATAAATGCAGTCAACCGAGAAAAGGAAGTTAACAGGATTTGATATAGAGAAAACTGCTTTGATAGCTACTGCGATAGTACACATTTCCTTTTTTTTTTTTTACAGTGTCTACAGACATTACATTTAGGTCAATAAGAACTCGCCAACTCAATGTAAATGATGTGGTCTTTTCTAGGTGACCGTTCCATGAGCAGTTCACTGTCTGCCTCTCAGCTTCACACTGTCAACATGAGAGACCCTCTCAACAGAGTGCTAGGTTTGTGCTGCATCTCTGCTGATCATTTAGTGCCACTAGATTAATAACATGGTGTTACCATCTGGTACCATCTTTGTACCGCCACCATACCACTTATTACAAGTCATGCCGTTAGAGGATATTCTTGTCTTTTTTTCTTTCTAGCAAACCTGTTCCTGTTGATTTCCTCTCTGATGGGGTCTAAGACAGCAGGCCCTCACACACAATTTGTTCAGAGCTTTATCGAGGAGTGTGTGGAGTGCTCAGAGCAAGGCAGCCGGGGCAGCATCCTGCAATTTATGCCCTTTACCATGGTGAGGGAATCATCTTGTATGCATGCATGATACACATAAAGTATTCTTCTAGGACTGCACAATTAGATCACAATTTCTGCTTCTCTTGATTACATAAGCATAATCTTCTGCAAAATTGGCACTGGTTATCCATCTGCAAACTTTTTGGTTTGTTTTTTTTTTTATGTCACATTTCCGTTCTTGCACTGGTAACAAGCCTCCACAAGCTTTTATACTTGGCAATCTATATGCACTGCAAAAAAAAAAAAGATCAGAGGTTGCTCACAAACGCGTACAGTTGTAGTCAACATTATTTAACTTCCTAGACCTGGTAGACAATCTGTTGACTAAATTTTATGAAAACAATTCAACTAAAGATTCTATGTAACACTATATTTTAAGGACTAAGTCTGCACTACCAGTCAAAAGTCTCTTCTGCTTACCAAGCCTGTCATTATTTAACAGTAAAATTTTGAAATGTTTTTACTATTTAAAATAAATGTTTTCTTTGTGAATGTATTTTGAAATATAATTTATTCCTGTGATCAAAGCTAAATTTTCAGCGTCATTACTCCAGTCTTCAGTGTCACATGATCCTTCAGAAATCATTCTAATATGCTGATTTGCTGTTCAAGAAACATTATTATTATTATTATTATCAATATATAAAACAAGTTTTTGAAGATTCTTTTATGAATGGAAACATCTTTTATTTAGCAAGGATGCTTTAAATTGATCAAAAGTGATGATAAGGACATTTATAATGTTACAAAAGAATGCTGTTCTTCTGAACTTTATATCTGCCATAGAAACCTGAAAAAAAATCTGCCTAGCAGTTTTCGATAATAATAATAAATTATTTTGAGCAGCAAATCAGAATATTAGAATGATTTCTGAAGGATCATGTGATATGAGTAATGTGATTTCAGCTTTGAAATTACAGGAATAAATTGCGTTTTAAAATGTTCAAACAGAAAATTGTCAATTTTACTGTTTTTGCTGTACTTTGGATCAAATAAATGCAATAAAAATGGAAAAAAAAAAACATTAACATTAAAAATAACATTAAAAAAAAACATTAAAAATCTTACTGTTCAAAAACTTGGATATTACTAGCATATTGGCTGTTCATTAGTATTTATAAAGCACACAAAGTCTTATACTGCATGACCATATTTTAGATCCCTTAACCCTACTTATACCTAAACTTAACAATTACTTTACTAACTATTAATAAGCAGCAAATTAGAAGTTTATTGAAGCAAAAGTTGTAGTTAATAGTTAGTTAATATTGAAAATTGTATCTTAAAACAAAGTGTGCCAAAAAAGGATATATGTAATTGGCTCTTAACATTCATGTACAAAATTTTTTACATTTTGTAGAGAATCTTTTATTCTCTATAACCACCAATAAACATTGCCTCTAAGAGCTTAGAAGCTTCTGAGACTTCTTTACAGAAATCTTGGCACATTCCTTATGTGCAAAATCTTTCAGATCACTGATAATCTTTTTTATCTGGACACTGAACAGGCCACTCAAGACCGATCTCTCAACCAAGCTTCAGTATATTTGGACATACATGTTTGCCCTGCTGGAAATTCCCATGATCATCAGCTTCAGCCTCTGTGCTGAAGACAACATAATGGCCTAATATTCCATGATGTCTTTCTTACAGTCAATATTTCCATTTCTTGCAGCAGCAAACTGTACTCCTATAATAAGATTGATCCACCTCCATGTTTGACCTAGTGTTGTCACGATACCAAAATTTCGATTTCGATATGATACCTACTTCCAAAATGCAGTTTAAATGCAGCTTCAAAGGCTCTAAACGATCCCAGCCGAGGAAGAAGGGTCTTGTCTAGCGAAACAATGTGTCTTTTTTCTAAAAATAAAAATTTGTATACTTTTTAAGCACAAAAGCTTGTGTAGCACAGGCTCTGGTATGCGCGTCCACGATGCTGCGAATTAGTGATGGGTCGTTCTTGAACAAGTCTTTAATGTGACTCTGGAAGAGCGAGTCGTCTTAGGGAGTGATTCTGAAGTTGTAGGAGAAAATATGAATCTCTGTTTTCCATTAATTTTCTGGATTCTGTTTTAATCGTTTAATTACATTTTAATAACCAAAATCATGTCTAATGAATTTATAAAGGATAATTAGATATGATCAAGAATTCATTTATTATAGGCTTGTAGCGAATTTTAGCTCAAAGGGAAATGTATATAAATAATTACAATTAATTATGATTAATTACAATTACTTATATCAGCTGCCAGTAGTAACTGTAGCAGAATCAATTTTCCATCAACTAATCTGTTCGCTCAGCGAACATTCAGTATAATCTTTATATCAACTATAAGAAGTGATATTTTCTTAGCCACAGAAAATAACTTTCTTAAAATACCATTGCATTAGAGCATGTAGCTCGAATCGGAATCGTAAAGGGACATTAATTTGCAAAGCAGAATCAGAATCAACACTCATGTAATTTGTGCACAAGAGTTTTATTAACGAAGGACTAACACATAACTAATCTAAACAAACAAACATGAAGTCACTCATACATGGGGGAATGGTCAGTGAGAAGCAGTTAGAGAGAGAAACAAGGAAATGAAGCTATGAAAAGAGTCAGTTAACCACCTGCTGTGAAACCATCAGTGCTGTCTACAGCTTATACTAAACCTCTGTTTGTTTAGTTAAGTGTACGATACTTGCATTGCCTTGGTCGTTGAACAAGTGTCCAAATGCAGTCTCTGGTGAAGGTCTTGATGGTTTGGAGAAGTGGTGGTTTTGGAATTTGCAATCACGTTCTTCCGGGTCCGAAGGGTGATGAATTCCAAAGATGTCCTGACTTGTTGGTGACTGGGAGTTTCTTCCCCTGTGAAAAGTGAAGAAGCACCAAGAGCTGAGAGGGACCCAGCTGAAGTCCTGTGATCTTTGAGGAATGGAAAGACAAGGCCGCAAGGCCTGGCGCACGCTTAGGGAAGTCCTGAAGAGTTCTAGCTCATCTTCTTAGGTTCTCCAAGAACCACTGACTGGCTGAGGCGAGTCATGAAGATGAATTCCAGGTTTGAGTGGAACTGTCTGGCTCTTTGTGGTCGAGAGCCACAGCTCTGTATGTTGGGCCTGTCGGGCCCGCCGGGCACGCCCTGTGCCGGCTCAGGCTCCCTGTGGGTTCCTCCACACGGGCAGCAATCAGAAGATGTTGCAGACGAAGGAGAAAGTGAAGAGAGCAAAAAGAGAGAGGGGTCGATGCCTTTAAACTCTCTGGAGGCTGTGCCTCCAGGAGGTCCATGAACCAATGGTAACTTTCACCTTTGGAGAGAAAGTTTACGACTCTTTGTCTGTGAGCATGGTAATTTGCATATGTAATTCGATTGGGTGTTGATGCAAAAACTACTAAGGTTCTTAAAACACTAACATGTTGCAAAGGTATCAACATCTAATTTACACCATCTTTTAGATCATTAAAATACGAACTCAAAGAGTCCAAGCATGACATAGGTGGGTTATACTACTAGTCATCTATCATAATACATGCATAAAACAGTAGAAAGATGAATACAAATACAACAGACAAAATTAAAATACAATGCAGTAATACTGTACACAATGACCTGGGCTATGTGTGATAGGAAGGTCAAAGAAAGGTTTGTCTGTGAATGAATAGGAAAGAGTCTATAGGCATTGTGTCTTTCCTATGGCAAATGTAGCATGGGCAGATGTGCATTCCTTGATCAATAAAACCTGTGGTATCAGATCGTTGTCCTGGCAACTGAGCCCTTTTGGGGTGTTAGTTGCTTTGGGGGGGTTTGTCTCCAGAGCTCCAGCATGTAGCTGGCCTGTTGTGTTTAAAGACTATTTGTTAAATGTAACAATTAATGTATGTCTGATTGGTCCAGACGCTACAGGCTATTTATTTCTTTTCTTTTTCTGTGTTGTCTATTTAAAATTTTCTAGTAAATATTTTTTCTGGTAAATATTAACAATGAAACGAATTGTTCTAGCTATTAGACTCTGTTTTTTTTTTAACGCCTACACCTACCCCAACCTTAAACTTAGCCCTTACTATAATAAAAAAAAGTATTATTGTTGTACAGTGTGACAAAAATAACATTAGATTGATGTGTGCATGCCCAGTAGCTAGAGCTGTATTCCTTCTAGACTTTACCATAGTTTTCCACAAAAGAAACGGTAAAATGCTCATGAAATGACTCTCAGAGCAATTCTAGAGATTATGTTCATGTGTTCATGTACTCATATATTGAGGCGGCAGAGACTGAACACCGCGAGTGTCACACGTATGTATGTAGTAAAAAAAACTGCGCGTCTGTGCCATTCACTAACACATGGCTCTTATTAAAATGCGTTCTTAAAATACCGGTGCTAGTAAAATGCGTAATCATTTTTAAAGCAGGGTATCGTGATACTTTTAAATACTGGTATATCGTGCAACACTACTTTGACCAAAAGGATGATGTTCTTGTGCTCATAAGCATTGTCTTTTTTGCACCAAACAAATTTTTGCTGATCCATAAGTCCAAAAAGTTCAAGTTTGGTCTCATCGCTTCATGAAACATTCTTCCAGATCTCCACAGATCTATCCAAATTAAAGGGGTCCTATTATGCTCTTTAACAGAGTCTTGATTTTTGTTTTGGGGGTGTACTAGAACATGCTTTCATGCTTGGTGGTTCAAAAAACGCATTATTTTTAACATAATTTACATTATTACAATACATTTCTCCCAGCCTGGCACAAATGGCTTGATTAGTTCCGGGTTCCGCCTTCCGAAAAACGAAATGTGTTGTGATTGGTTAGCTGTCCCACCGCGTTGCGATTGGCGAACAGCTTAGACAGTGTTTCAGTACTGCCACGCCCCTTGTCAAAGAAGCAAGTTCCGTGTACAACTGTTAGCGCAAACTAGATTAAAGTGATTCTTACGTTTTAAATATGGATATTTTTCTTACAAAAACGCATTGATTTACTACAGGAGGCCTTTATTAGCCCCCCGGAGCCATTATATTAAATTAATTAATTTATTTATTAATATAATAAATATTATATTAAATTTTAATATAACTCCGATTGCATTCGTCTGAAAGAAGGAAGTCATATACACCTAGGATGCATAGAGTGAGTAAATAATACGCTTATAAGTGAAGCTAACGTTATCTACACTGTATGATGAATAAATCACTTACCACACACTGCACACGTCTGCAGCGCGTTATGGCTCGACGCGGCAACCAGAGCAGAACGCGGATTCGGCATGTGTTTCGACCCCTGTACTGCACACGTCTGCGGTGCGTTACTGCTCTGAATCAATGCTTGTGTTTAAACCCGCCACGCTGCGGTTTGTATAGGGTAATCCCTATACCCCCCCAACAATTCAAATTTCCATGGGCAGGATTTAATTTAATGATATTCTAATGGACTGCGTTGTGACATCATTGTATGCGGAAAACAAACGCTGTAGTCCAAAGGAGCCGTTCATTGTAGTTCTTGAAAAGGGATTTTTTTAAAAATGAAATATCTCCCTTTGAAATGTGGACTTTGAGATTTGTAACTTTGTAGATCTTTTTTATGCCCAAAGATACACACTGACTAAAGTTCAAAAAGTGAAAAAGCATAATAGGACCCCTTTAAATTTAGCATGTTTAAGTCTGCCTTAAAACTGAACTGAAAACTGAAATATGTACATTGCATAAGTGTTCATACCCTTAACTCAGTACTTAGCTGAAGCACCTTTATAGCCTCAAGTCTTTTTGGGTATGATGGAACAAGATTTGCATACGAACATTTGGCAATGATCTGTCATTCTTCGCCTCACCTCTTCACCTCTCAAGTTCTGTCAGCTAGGATGGGGTGTGGCAGGCATTTTCAGGTTTTTCCAGAAATTTTCTGGGTTTTTCAAGCCCAGGCTATGGCTGGGCCACACAAGGACCTTCACAGAGTTGCCTATAAGCCACTCTTGCGGCTTGGGGGGTAATTTAAAGCAGTTCAACATAAGACAGCAACATAACAAATTATGGAAAAATAAAGAGGTGTGAATACTTTCGCAAGGCACTGGTAGATGCAGTGTGGTGTCATTTTTTGCACAGGACAATCATGATTATCAGTTTATCATTCATCCCTAAGTTCTAGCATTAAAAGTCTTTCAATAATTACTTTTTTAATTTGCTTTTACAGATTTCAGAACTGGTGAAGCTTCAGGCACTGGCTAAACCCAAAACTGTGCTGTCCATCACAGACCTCAGCCTTCCACTGGGCCGGAGAATGGCAGCTAAAGCCATCGCTACTCTGTAGAGGACATTCGCCTCTGAGTGCCTCTGAGAAGACGTGGTTTTAGTAAGTGTGCAACAGAGAGAAAGCTGCTTCAACCTCCCTCCCCAGGAGAGAACAGACTTTCTTGCTCATTATTTACACATGATTCCTGTAACTGCTGGTGGGTTTTGATGTTGCATCCACGTCTTGACGTCTTGAGGACAGCTCAGTGTTAGTACTGATTTGACATATGTGGGCATACCTGTGAACTGAAACGGTAACTGACTGCTGACTGTTCACATTATTTTGCCATTTATTTCCATCAGTCATAAGTAAACAGACAGCAAAATTGTTGTATGATGTTTTGTTTTTATATTTACTTATATTGCCTGTTCACAACTTTTTTGTGTGTGTTTTTATAAACAATGTCTGTGATTTGGATTTTCTCCAAAATATAAAACATTGTATATTTTTACTAAAATGGCAAATAAAATGGTAAAACTGTTGAATATGCTTCTCTACACCATTATTCATTTTCTTCATATGCTGCAAATTATGCCTGTTAACAAACATGAGCAAAAGTGTTTGTTCAGCAGTGATTACACATTAGATTTCCACTGAAGTCAGAATTAGTTCTGGTTTCACACTATGAAATATCTTTACCATTAGATATTATCTACGTACATAGGAAAAAGAAATGGGGGTGTATTTTGCCATTAGTTGGCCACCGGTTCACAAACTATTCTTTATTTGAAGAAAATAAGACTTGAAAACGTTATAAAATGTCATTTGTTTTTTATATATATTAAAAACAAATGTATAACCTGTTGTACACATTCTATTACGTCTTCTATCATCTGATTGATAGTTTATACATTTTAGAAAGTAAAAGCCAGTGTAGTGTAATTCTAAAAACATCTTTACCTTCAGGTTATGCACTTTTTTTTTTGCTATAAAATCTTTTTTCTGATTTTTATAAAGTAAACCTATGAACTTTTGTATGTTGCATTGAACGTCATGTATTGTCCCCACAACAGAAACTATAGAGCTTTGATCATAAAACTATCATTATGTCAGGCTTGACAGGGTTAAAACTATTTAAAAACTTTTAATCGTGACACTTGAAGTCATAAAAAAAAATGAGAGGCAGAGAACAAAAAGACAAGACACATTACAACGGCCAAAAAAATCCCCCATCCAAGTCAAGTATGGGAATGTCAAGACCCAAATCCAGTTGACTCCAACTGACGCAGTCAGTTCAGGCCAGCCGCACCAAAAGAAAAAAAAAAAGAAAACTTAAAACAATGAATGATTGATGGATTTGAGACAATTATGCAATTTTAAGATTTATTTTGAAGTTTGTCAAATAATTATGGCTCATGAATATCATGGCATTGCTATTTAAAGAAAAAAAACTTCAGTATAGAGAACACTTCTCACTACTTATTAGCATGCTTATTTTTACATATTGACTGTGTATTAGTACTTATAAAGCACCTATTCTGCATGACCATATTCTATATCCCTATTCGTACCTAATACCTGAACTTAACAACTACCTTACTAACTATTAATAAGCAGCAAATTTGGAGTTTACTGAGGCAAAAGCCAGAGATAATGGTTTGTTAACAGTGAGAACTGGACCTTAAAATAAAGTGTGACCTTTTATTTCAGGTCAATGGTTTAAACCTGTACTTTTATCTGATTTGCTTATGTTTTAGGTTTTAGAATCACATTAGGGTGACAATATTGCAGTTTTGGTGATGTTCAGTGTTTTATATTTTTTTATGGTAGTTCACTAAACCAGAATACAAAATGTTGAACATCTTTTGGAACTTTTTTTTTAATCTTTATTATTATTATTATTTGTATGTATATTCTTAATATATATTTAAGAAAAACAGTGTATAAACACAATCAGATAAATAATTACAATTCAATAACTAAAATAAATTAATGTGGAACTGTGGTAGGCATAGTGTGATTTAGCGTGAGTCAGCAAATAATTCAATTTGTCAGAAACTAAACAGAGGTTGTATTACTGGGAAATACCAGTGTATGATCAAGCGGAAAAGAACACCACTCAAAAAATCAAAGAACTGGATAAAAATAGGACTTGTGTTACATCATATCCTGTACATCAAGGAATGCCCATTACGTCAGAACATTGTCCGTCAGAGGGTATCCTATTTTTTCTTTTTGTGAGAACTGTAAAATAAAGTGTCATTCTGTTCATTGGGCAGAACGCTACAACTAAACTTGTTTTAGATTTGTAAAATAACAACTGTTATTTTTCCTTTTATGCTAATAGTGTCAGGTCTCGGGTTTGATCACCTGTGTCTCTGCGGTTGTGTTTGTGCTGTGTTGTGTTTTGTGTCTTTGTTTTGACAGCTCACCATGTGCTCGTTGTCCGCGTGGTTATTCTCCGCCCCCCTTGTTTTCTTGCTTGTTAGCTCTTCGGTTCTCACTGGGTTCTTATTAAGCTCATTATTATCTTCCCTTATAGCTCCCTGTGTTTCTCTGTCTCTCGTCAGACTGTTATGGTTTACTCCGTTGTTCTGACTGCCAAAACTATTGTTAAGAGTCTTGTCTTGTCTCGTCTCGTCTCGTCTCGTCTCGTTCAGGCTCCTGTGCTTTTAGCTGCCAGTTTGTTCTACTGCTCCTTGTGCGTCCAGGTTTCTGTGAACTATCATCTGCCCTCGCTCGGATTAACGAGTCCTGGTTCGTCGGCTTTGTCTCCCCCGGTGTCGTGGCAACCGCCGGCCACTTCTCCCGGGATTTTGGACTATTGTTCACGAACTGTTCGCTGAAGCGTTCCACGTTTTCCCCTGCACTTTAACTCTAATAAAAGTCATTGCTGAACCTGCAACTGAATCCTGCCTGATCCCTGACAGAACAGTCTGACCAGCGATGGATTCAGCGGGTTCTGATCCGCTTCGTTCCGCTCTCGTACAACAGGGAGCTTTGCTGGGCCAACATTCTACTCAGCTCAATTCCACCGCCCAGGAAGTGGACGCTCTCAATGCCCGTGTTGCGGAGCTTCTCACACGCGTTGAGGATCTTCAGCGAGATGCTGCTAACTGGGGTCCCGGTCTCCGCGCTGGCTTTCCTCTCGAGCCCGAGCCGCACGCAAACAATCCGCCGGTTTACGATGGCGATCCGAATGCCTGTCAAGCCTTTCTCTCGCAATGCTCTCTGGTGTTCTCTTTACAACCTCGACGTTACGCCACTGAGGAGGCTAAGGTGGCTTATGTTCTCACGCTTCTCTCGGGCCGTGCCCGCGAATGGGGAATTGCCGTCTGGAATTCGCGGGCTCCCTGCTGTGCAACTTTTGACGATTTTCGCCAGGAGATGGCGAGGCTGTTTGATCGATCAGCTCGGGGAGATGAGGCTGCGGCCCAGTTGTCTCGCCTGTGTCAGAGAAGGAGCTCTGTCACCGAATATGCTATTCAGTTCCAGACCCTCGCGGCTGCGTGCGGCTGGAATGAGGGGGCGCTTCGCGCTCGTTTCCTTGAGGGGCTGGATCACGCCATCGCCGACGAATTGGCTGCCTTGGATCTTCCCCGTGAGTTGGATAATGTAATTAATCTTGCTCTCCGTGTGGAGAGCCGACTCAACCGTCGCCGCCTACGCCGTCAACCCACTGCTCAGTGGCGCCACCTGGAGGCTCCCCCCCTCGATGCAACGAATTCTACTTCAGCTGAGGCTGAGCCTATGCAGCTGGGTCGTCTCCGGCTGACGCCTCAGCAGAAACAGGAGCGCCTAATCCAGGGATTATGCTTTTACTGCGGCAAGGCAGGCCATTTCGTTCTCCAGTGCCCGTTAAAAGCCAAGGCCCACCAGTAAAACGGGGAGTCCTGGTGGGCGCTTCTCCTAGTTCAAACTCTCCAGCTACACGCACCCAGTTATCTTTTCGTCTCTGCTTCCAGGGGGACTCACACACAGGTTATGCACTGCTGGATTCAGGTGCTGAGGGGAACTTCCTGGATTCTGCCTCGGCTCTCAAGTGGAATATTCCTACTTTCCTTCTCGCCAAGCCCATTACTGCATGGTCGCTTGAGGGCAATCCTCTCACCACCATTACTCACGTCACACCCCGTGTAAGCCTTTTTCTTTCTGGTAACCATCAAGAAGAGATAGAACTGTTTATTATTGATTCTCCTAAGACTCCCCTGATTTTAGGTCATCCGTGGCTACTACAGCACAACCCGCATATAGACTGGGCCAATAATGTTATTTTAGCCTGGAGCCAGTCTTGTCATGTGTCTTGTTTAGGTGCTGTCCTTCCCTCTGCCTCTGTGTCTTGTGTTTCGCAGGTGGACCCTTCTGACCTGACCGGTGTCCCGGCGGATTACTACGATCTTCGCTCGGTCTTTAGCAAGTCTCGGGCCACCTCGCTCCCTCCGCATCGCCCCTACGACTGTGTCATAGATCTCCTCCCAGGCACTTCTCCGCCTAGGGGTCGTCTGTATTCCCTTTCTGGCCCTGAGAGGGAGGCCATGGACAAGTATATAAGTGAATCGTTACATGCTGGGCTCATTCGTCATTGCTCCTCTCCCGCCGGTGCGGGGTTTTTCTTCGTTCAGAAGAAAGATGGCTCCCTGCGTCCCTGTATTGATTACAGAGGTTTGAACGACATTACTGTAAAGAACAGGTATCCCCTACCTCTAATGTCTTCTGCTTTTGAATTGTTGCAGGGAGCTCGGGTCTTCACCAAATTAGACCTCCGCAACGCCTATCATCTGGTGCGTATCCGGGAGGGGGATGAGTGGAAGACGGCTTTTAACACCCCCTCGGGACACTATGAGTATCTGGTTCTTCCCTTTGGTCTTACCAATGCTCCGGCCGTCTTTCAGGGTCTCGTCAATAACGTCCTGGGTGACATGATCAATCAATTTGTCTTTGTGTATTTGGATGACATTCTAATTTTTTCTCCCTCTCTCCAATTACACACCCAGCATGTTAGACGGGTCCTCCAGCGCCTATTAGAGAACCAATTGTTTGTCAAGGCGGAGAAGTGCGAATTCCACGCCGAGTCTGTTACGTTCCTTGGCCACATAATTTCTTCTAAGGGGATCAAACCGGACCCGGCCAAGATAGAAGCTGTCGCTAAGTGGCCTGTCCCTGACTCCCGTAAGGCTCTGCAGCATTTCCTGGGGTTCGCCAACTTTTATCGGCGGTACATCAGGAATTTTGGTCAGATCGCTGCACCGCTCACTGCGTTAACCTCCACTAAGGTGACCTTCAGGTGGAATCAGGAGGCTCAGGTAGCCTTTGATACTCTTAAGTCCCGTTTTATCTCTGCACCTGTTCTGTTGGTTCCAGATCCTGAGCTCCAGTTCATTGTCGAGGTTGACGCATCGGATGTCGGGGTTGGCGCAGTTCTATCTCAGCGTTCCCCCCACGATGGGAAGGTGCACCCTTGTGCATTTTTCTCTCACCGCCTCAGCCCTGCAGAACGTAACTACGACATTGGCAACAGAGAATTGTTGGCGGTGAGATTGGCTTTGGGTGAGTGGCGTCACTGGTTGGAGGGGTCAGCGCTGCCCTTCTTGGTATGGACGGATCATAAGAATCTCGAGTATATCCGTTCTGCCAAGAGGCTGAGCTCGCGCCAGGCTCGTTGGGCGCTCTTCTTTGGCCGGTTTAACTTCACCCTCTCGTACCGGCCTGGGTCCAAAAATGTCAAGCCCGACGCTCTCTCGCGCCTGTTCGGGGCACCAGAGGGGGAGCTTTCGGCCGAAGCCATCCTCCCTGAGGGGGTAGTGGTCGGGGCTCTCTCCTGGGGTATCGAGCAGCGAGTAGAGGAGGCCGGACGAGGGGTGCAAGTGCCAGAGGAGTGCCCAGCGGGCAGGTTGTTTGTGCCGGCTGCGCTGCGCCCTGAAGTCCTTCAGTGGGGTCATACGTCCAGGCTGGTCTGCCATCCAGGGATTCGGGGAACGTTGTTTGCCATCCGGCAGCGTTTCTGGTGGCCTACATTGGCTGCGGATGTCAGACAGTTCGTGTTGGCCTGCCCTACTTGTGCTCAATGTAAGCCAGTTAATCGCCCCCCTGCTGGTCTGCTCCATCCTCTTCCCATTCCTTCTCGTCCTTGGTCACACATTGCCCTTGATTTCGTCTCTGGGCTTCCCCCCTCGAAGGGCAACACTGTGGTTCTCATTGTGGTGGATCGCTTCTCCAAAGCGGTTCATTTCATTCCCTTGCCCAAATTGCCCTCTGCCCGGGAGACCGCCCAGCTGATGGTGGATCACGTCTTCCGTCTCCATGGTTTGCCGGTTGACGTGGTTTCTGATAGGGGTCCTCAGTTTGCCTCCCGGTTTTGGAAAGAATTTTGTAGACAGATCGGGGCCTCTGCGAGTCTGTCTTCAGGTTTCCACCCTCAGACCAATGGGCAGTGCGAGCGGGCCAATCAGGATCTCGAAAGAATGCTCCGCTGTCTGACATCCAATAATCCGAGTTCCTGGTGCCAACAACTCTCTTGGATCGAGTACGCCCGTAACTCCCTTCCGGTGGCGGCTTCAGGTATGTCCCCATTTGAATGTTCTATGGGTTATAAACCGCCTCTGTTTCCATCACAGGAACCTGACGCTGCGGTTCCGTCTGCCCTGGCTTTCGTTCAGCGTTGCCGCCGCACCTGGGAGAAGGTCAGGGGGGTTCTGGCCCGAACCTCAGGACGAACCAAAGCAGCAGCCGATCGCCACCGGTCTTCTCCTCCGACCTATGTATGTGGTCAGCGGGTATGGCTTTCTACCAAGGATCTGCCCCTCCGGGCACCATCTCGAAAGCTGGCACCCAGATTCATTGGGCCATACCGCATCACTAAGGTGGTTAATCCGGTGGCTGTCAGGCTCAAGCTCCCTCCCACTCTTGGTCGGGTACACTCTGTGTTTCATGTCTCCAGGGTTAAACCTGTGTTTTCCTCTCCCCTCAATCCTGCCGGCGATCGTCCCACCCCTCCTCCCCCTCGTCTTGTGGATGGCTCTCCTACCTATACGGTTAGGAGATTACTCGACGAGCGACGCCGTGGCAGAGGGTTTCAGTATCTTGTGGACTGGGAGGGCTATGGTCCAGAGGAAAGGTGCTGGGTGGCTTCCCGGGACATTCTGGACCGTTCGTTGATCGAGGACTTCCGTCGGCGACGAGGTGAGCCTCCTCCTGGGGCGCCTGCTGGCGCTCTTGGGGGAGGGGGTACTGTCAGGTCTCGGGTTTGATCACCTGTGTCTCTGCGGTTGTGTTTGTGCTGTGTTGTGTTTTGTGTCTTTGTTTTGACAGCTCACCATGTGCTCGTTGTCCGCGTGGTTATTCTCCACCCCCCTTGTTTTCTTGCTTGTTAGCTCTTCGGTTCTCACTGGGTTCTTATAAAGCTCATTATTATCTTCCCTTATAGCTCCCTGTGTTTCTCTGTCTCTCGTCAGACTGTTATGGTTTACTCCGTTGTTCTGACTGCCAAAACTATTGTTAAGAGTCTTGTCTTGTCTCGTCTCGTTCAGGCTCCTGTGGTTTTAGCTGCCAGTTTGTTCTACTGCTCCTTGTGCGTCCAGGTTTCTGTGAACTATCATCTGCCCTCGCTCGGATTAACGAGTCCTGGTTCGTCGGCTTCGTCTCCCCCGGTGTCGCGGCAACCGCCGGCCACTTCTCCCGGGATTTTGGACTATTGTTCACGAACTGTTCGCTGAAGCGTTCCACGTTTTCCCCTGCACTTTAACTCTAATAAAAGTCATTGCTGAACCTGCAACTGAATCCTGCCTGATCCCTGACAAATAGTAGCTAATAGAGTACCGGCAGTGGAGGAAGTTCTCATACTTGAGTGAATTTACTTGATTAATTTTTTTTTTCAATTTTATTTCAACTAGAAAAGTACTTGTTACATTTTCGGATTTTATTTTCTTACATATTAGACACATTAAATATGATAAACTGAAGCTCAAATATACATGCAAAAACCAGTTATGTTTGTTTAAAAAAAAATTGATTTACTCATTATTTAGTCTAATTAATCACAAATAATTACACATCAATATCACATCAAAACTCTAAATGCCCTAATTGAACAATGAAAAGAGCAATTATTGTTATAGACAGGGGTGATAAATAGACTTTTTCCAACTTTAAAAAAAAAAAATTCTGTTCCACTCATCATTAATTCAACATGTTTTTGTATTCTGTTTGGAAAATGTGGCCTCTACATCACATCTTGCTCTTTGAAGGGATACTTCAGGCAAATGACACATACAAAGGCCACGTTCACACTGTCAGTTTTTGGGATTGACAACCGCATTTACTTACAGGTGTAAGTCTCGAAATGTCCCGTTCACACAGCAGTTTACAGCGTGTGGCGCAGACGTTCTTCCTATGGGTAGAACCCACGGAGTTGCAGCATCAAATCTGTGCTATCCCTCCTCCAAGGAGGCCTGGATAGGCACCTTTCGGCTTCTACAATCAAGGTCCGTGTACAGCCACCATGACTTGGTAGAAGGCAGATCGGTGGGGCACGATTTGTTAAGAGGTGTCCGGAAGGCGAACCCTCCCTGGTAGCACCACATCCCCTCTTGTTCTGTCTGTGGTCCTCGGGCCTACAGTAAGATCCGTTGAGCCCTCAGTCAGTTGATTCGGTGCCCTCTCCATGGAGACAGCCTCCCCAGTGGCGCTCACCCCTATTAAAGAGCGGGAAACCTTCAAGCCCTTTCCGTCAACGTTCGTGCCTGGAATTCGGGCCGGTGAACTCTCACGTTGTCCTGGGAACCCGGCCTGGATACGTGCCCATGGTAACCACCACTCCCTCAGAGCAGGTGGTGACCCTGCAAGCAATTCCTTACCAGGAAGATGACCCCAACCTGACCCTATCATGCCCGGTCAAAATCCACCTCAAACTGAGAATCAACCCCCCAGAGGTTTGCTCAGCTGAAACTTCAGCTTTAAACAGTTTACGCCCTCCTAGCGATGCTGCCGCTAACCTTTTCGCCCATTTAGGAGCTCCGAATAAGAAGTCAGCTGTACTGAGACAGACTAACAAACTCGTCCGAAAGCTCGATCGAGGGACGCGAGGAGCGAGAGGTTTGCGGGGTTTTCACCCGGCGGAACCTTCCCTGCTTCCTAATGCTCGCCACTGACGCACCTCGCAACGGCCTCGTACCCGGAAGTAGAAGGACCGGAGCGGGAAGCAGTCGGGGTGAGCCACGGCTTCACGTAAAAGCATGCGGCTCACGAGCAAAGTGCGCCCATGATCATGTCCTCGCAAGCAAAACATGAATCAACAACAAACGCTGCATCAGCGTGAGCATAACTCAACACTGAACACAACGGTCGTGTCGATCGTTTGGGAAGGTAAGCCGCAACCAGGATGGCACGGAGGGAAAGATATGTTCACCAACACACAATCCCACCGCGCTAGCTCTTTCAGAGAAATCACTCTTTTAAAAGGAAGATTGCTTTTCAAGATCGCCGTCGACGCACGAAGGGGAACTCTCACAACACTTATCTGTGTATGAGAAGGGAGAGACCGCTGCCTGTGCTGCAGATCCAATGACGAAAGAGGTGAATGTTGCTGCTTCTCACGCAGAGACGCTGCATTCGGCTCCGAAAAACAGAACGAGTGAGCAGATGCACATGCTGCCCTATTTATACCCGGATGTCCGGGGCGTGGCCAGCTATGCAAATTCTGCACACCCAATTTCATTGGCCTTTTTCAAAACTGTCAGAGGTGTTTGGGCTCCCAAGAGCGACCCCTAGTGTCGTACACTACTCGACACAACTCGGAGTGTACGACAGATAGGGAACCATGGTTAAGCGGAATAATGGACCATTTAATTATAGACAAATAATGCATACCCAACATGTTGCATAGTAACCACATTACCACCTCAGATGTGCACCTTTGTTTCCTAATTAATTGTCAACTGGCTAAAGATGACACAAATAAATCTCAGATACAGAAAATAACACAGAAAGACATTATGAGCAACAACAGATATTTAACATCAAAATGTTTATTTTGATCAAATGCAAGGCACATTATTCCAATTATTCCAAACATCGTAACAACAAATAATGGCAAAAATAAATACATGTATTTTAATAAAATATGTAATTTAAATAAATGTAATGTAATTTAAATAAATAAATAAATAAATAAATAAATAATACTGAGTCATACATAAAATCATCTGATATCTCATTTAAAAGCAATATTTGTGGGTGAGAAAAATAAAAACAAGAACATAATATCACATGAAATGACTAATGAAAAGAGTAGGTAGTTCT
Organism: Labeo catla; assembly: GCA_012976165.1. Classification (NCBI taxonomy): domain Eukaryota; kingdom Metazoa; phylum Chordata; class Actinopteri; order Cypriniformes; family Cyprinidae; genus Labeo; species Labeo catla. Next base: position 79,118 of record VONZ01002057.1, on the reverse strand, counting down.
CACAGAGATCAGGAGATCAATCCAATGACTATGACATCATTTAGTAACTAATGAGACATGGTCATGTGCTCAGATTGTTTGACACAGTAAAATATTTCACAGTGAGTTAAATAATACATTGCTTTCTGAGGAAGACTGTAAATAATACAGCAATTTAGGGGAGTCCATAAATTGCTAAATTAATAAATAATGAATTAAATGTAAAGTGAAAATATAAAATAAATAATCGAATTAATAAATAAACAAAATACAAAATTCAAAGAAAATAAATACTCTGCAGTGCCTCCATGTCCAAATTATTCCAGCAACAAATAATCGTTGTACCATGTTTCGCATTTGTTTGGTGTAAAGTCCAAAGTATACTTCAGTTTTAACATGTGCTAAGATACCTATGCATACTCTACAGAGTACAACAGGTTTATTTTCTCCATAGGGAAATCATTTTTTCATAACTTCTGTATAAAAATAGCACAGGCACTGTACAAGGATGGAACTTTACAGTTAGCTCTTTTTACATGTGTTTGAGCACACTACTGGTATACTTTGAAAGGCTATGAGTTCAAGTCAAAACTCTTTATTATACTCGTATACTTTGGGCTTAACGGTCTAGGTTGCTCATTGACCTGCTGGATTTACGTAGAGCTGCACAGTGTCAGGGTTCTCTGCCATCTCTGCCATCATACTTTGAATACTGAGGATACTGCGGAGGACGTCAGAGCTGAAGTCATGAAGCTGTTGCAGGGTGATGTGGGCCGCCACCTGGATATAGTACCCATTTTTCAGATTATGAATGGAGGCCTGTAACTGCTTGTCTGATGTGTCAAATCCCGCCTGTTTCTGCAACTGTAAAAATACATAAATAATTGAATGGAGCAAAAAAAAAAAAACAGGTAAACAGCGTTTGGAAAGAAAACCGAAAGTTACACCTTCCCAACACACTCTTATCATTAAGACATTTTTACCATCTTGTATGAATTATTACAACTTCTCATGAGATAAGGTTGACCTTCACTATTTATATTGCTAAGGTTTAAGCACATTACTTGACTGCTATCCTAAGAGAGCCACTGCAATATGATACCAGATATAATTTAAATTTAGCAGTACATGAAAGTGAGTTTCTAAATCAAGGAATGACTAAACAGGCAAACACTCATGGAATTCAGGAGCTGATTCTACTAAACAGATGTTCAAAACTATTAGAAAAGAACAGTCCCCAAGTCAAATACCATACCTTTTTGATTTGATGCAGAAGGTCTCGAATATCAGCTTGAAGAACTTGGTATTGCTCAGCCAGTGTGAATTGATTGCTGACTTTTTTCAAGAGATCCAGATGTAGCTGCAATCCTTCTACTATTTTTGCAAGGCAGGTTTCCTGTGACAGTAACAGAGAGATCTCACAGTTTATATGCTGAACTTACAATCATGTTACATTTGTGCCTTTTAATTGTGTTCCTTGTGTAATTGTGTTCCATCATAAAGTCCACAAAGTAATAATTCTTCTCCAACTAATAATGCAACTAAATTTTGCACTTTCTGAAAAAAGTAGCATTTGTCCAAGTCAAAACTGAATAAAACTTACCATGCTGGAGATAGTGGAGATGTTCTGAAGAACTGGGGCATGGGGTATCTTCAAAAATTCATCTCTCAAGTAGGCCAGTTCTTCCATAGTCGTTCTGTTGCCCAAAATCATTGACTAAGCAAAAAGACAAGCATTTGACTTGTTTAAACACGACAGGACAGAGTTTCTTGTTCTTGTGTCAGTACACCATGAATCAGTAACTCCTCACATACATTCCAGAGCAAAGTAAATTTGCATTTAGTGGACCCCTGTAGTTATCAAACACTGTTTGTCCACAGTTATTGTGAACTAAACTTATGGTTGCTCTGCTAGGACACTGGTGTGAACTTGTATTAGAAGCTTCACACATTTAATAAAACACCTTCACACCTTCAAGTAACTAAAAATATTTCAAAGTTATTCTGAGAAAAGTTTTAGAATCATTTGTTTGGTTTAATTTGAACATTTGTATCTAATGCAATAACATTCCCAAGTGTGACTGAAGTGTCCAAACGATTTGTCTCTCTTGTAAACTTATCTATATAAAGCTAAAGTTAAAGCAAAATTTGTAATAACATTTACAGTTAAGTTCGTTGATCAGGAGTGAAATACTGATATACATTCAAAGATTCAGTGCATATGTAAATATACATATATAAAATGGTTAGACAGCAAGCATGTAACCAAATACTGAAAATTAGAGGGACCAAATGTACATTTTTAAGAATCAATCACTGAAAACCCCATACTGATTGACTGCTCTTCTAATACTGGGGACAGTAAGTCCTTAGTGTCTATGGTGGTTGCAGTCCTGAAATAAAGGTGCTTACCTTCTGGTCTACCCAGCCTTTATGAGTTATAGAAATATCTTGTAGAATTTTGTTGATTAAACTGTGGGCATGTTCAATAGTGTCCATTTTGTCAGAGATTGGGGCAGATGCCACAATTCCCACAAGTGTGACTAACAGAGCCGCTGTAGGAGAGAGAGTGAAAGAAGCGATTAGAAATGCGCAACACTGTGACGCAGGTCTCACACATGGCTCAAGCATGCTGGATATCCTGATTTCATAATAAATGCACCTAATACCAACAGTAATTTGTAAAAGTTACTTAAGGCTTCTTCAGACTTATTTACATACAAATGTATTTTTTAAATAGCCTCATATAGTACATTAATCATCTTAACCTTCTATCATCTAAATTAAAAATTAAGTAAATAGTATGGCATAATTGAACATATTATATTAAATGAAATTCTCCAGAATGATTTTTTCATATAATAAAAATTTCATTCAAACAAAAATAAAACTTACCCTGAAAGTTCATTATTACTAGAGCAATCAACAAGAAAATGCGCAAAGACACTAGATTCTAGCATTAACAAAGCCCCATCATGTTCACGATTTATATATCCTGCAGGGGAAATTCCTCTTTCTGACGTCGTCTTGAGTAGATATTGAGATAGAACTTGTGTCAAAGCGTGACTAATGTAATTGATGCTTTTACATTAATAAATCACTAACAAACCTTGCTTGAGAGACCAGTAGTTCATGTACATTCATTTTTAAGTATAGACAAAAAAAAAAAAAAAGTAATCTAAATCTCAGTGAGTGGTAAGCACTTAATGTTTTCTAGTTTTATTAATGAAAGTTATTATACAACATATTTAATAGCAAAATGCTGATAAATTGAAGACAGTTTTATTAAGTACACATACTTCTCAATCGACCTTAACACCAAAAATAAGACATAATCAACATAAAACAATACAAAATCAATGCAAAATGTTTTGTTAAAGTTCCATAATAATAATAATAATAATAATAATAATAGTAATAATAATAATAATAATTATATATATATATATATATATATATACTGTATGTTATAAAAGATATATATATATATTATAGTTGTTAGTTGTTAGTATTAATTGATATTTACAATGTGATATTTTAAAAATGTATTATGGAACTTTAACAAAACATTTTGTATTGATCTTGTATCTTGTATATATATATAAAGAGTTCAGATGCAAAACCGGGTAAAAGCTATCTCTGTCAAAAATTAGATAATGATACTGAGTGAATGCTCCTGACACATAATATGTCCATCAAATACTTTTACTTCAAACTCGCTAAATTCCAGCCTCAGCCCAATCAGAAGTACCAGTACTTACACAGAAACTTATACAAAGTAGCCAGAAAGAAATGCTAATTTTAAAGAAATAGGCCTGATGGATTTAGAGGTTTTTGCATCTGAACTCTTCATATTTATATAGGTCAAAGGTCACATTAACCGAAAATTGTCCGTCATTAACTATATTTTTTTATCAGTGATAAAATCTGAAGGCCATCCGTGATTTTGACAGATTACACTGAGAAAAAAATTGTAAATTGTCCAGTTGGTGGCGAGTGCACTCCAGTCTGGCAGCAGAGCAGAAGATCCAGGACAAAAACGAAACTGTCACGAATGTTTTCCTAATGCATTTGATTACACACAGGCGGGTACACAGAAGCTACAACGATCTATCGTGCCACATTAAAGAACGCCAAAATGGTATTTATTGCTTGAATTTCCTAATGAAATGAACAGAAATCTGTGACTTTGTTTCATATTAAAAGTAAAACAAAGCCTAGCCTATTATTGCTACTTATTGGAAGGAAGACGTGCTATGTACTGTTCATTCATCAACTGAAAACAGCACAGACCACAAGATCTATTGTGATTTAAGAATCAATATTGGTTCATTAAACTGAGAATCTATTGAAATCAAGAAATTGATTTTTGTTGTTGTTGTTGTTGTTGTTGTTTACCCAGCCCTAGCTTATTTTGTTGTTTTAAACACTGCAGCATCCTGTAGGTTCATGATTAAAAATGAAAATGTGAACAAAAATAAAAGCAATTAAATGTGTTATTCTAATTAAAATATGAAAATTAAAATGAAGGGTAATAATAGTTAATGACGAAATTTTTATGACAGTCTAAACAGTTTTTTAATATTATATTATATTATATTATATTATTATACCTTCTTTAACTTTAATACAGCATGGGCATAATCAATAATTTTCTTTTTTTTTTCAATTTTGACCTGAAAAGCATACTGATGTCAATATTGATCTATTTCGTTCCTTTGTATTTCACAATAGTGTGTATTTTTTTGACCAGTATATTTTTAGCTTTCACTCCCAAGCAGAAACAAAGCTATAAATAGAAACAATGATGAGACAGATACACTAAAATATGCCTGTATTGCTTTGTCATTTACTACAAGAGAGTGGTTAATTTATGAACCACTGAAATTCCATGTTGACGTAAAGTGGGATTTTCTCTAAAGATCTGATGGGTGAATTGCTATGGTTAAAATGGTGAGCAATTATTTCCCTAGTGCACAATGAATCATAATATTTTTACGTGAAAATTCCATCCGTCAATAATTTGAAATTATTAATTCAAATAATGGTTCAGATAAAATCGGATTTGTTAATATTGGAGGTTATTGCTTAACCACTGGATAATGTAACTGTTTATTAATTTTCATGTTACTGTAAGACAAACAGACATACGGAAGGATAGATAGATAGATAGACAGATAGATAGATAGATAGATAGATAGATAGATTTGATGAGTTGAGTCAAAAAATCTGTCATTTTTTCCTACTCTGTCATCATCACACCAAAACCAGTGGTAGAAACACGTGGTGTTAAGGATGGTTGTGTAATGCAGTGTTTCCTTCAAAGGAAGAAGAGGGGCAGAGAGAGTGTCAGATGAGGGGAAAGGGGAAGAAAGGTTTCTATGGAAACAAGCAGTATCAATTGAAAGACATAAGCCAAATAAAAGTGACCTCATCATCACATCATGCACATACTTTGATTTTACCAAAAAAAGATTTACATGTTTTCATTTTGAGAGTGGGAGAGAAACAGAAACAGACCGACAGCTCCACAGACAAAGAAAGAGGAAGATTGGTGTTGCTAAATTCAGTGTGTTCCCACAAAACCCTCCATTACCATGAATTCAGTCATTCCTCTAGACAGATGAACACATACACCTACTTTTGATTGAAAGTGCTGCTACAATTGCACACCATGATGGCACTGCAGTCAGATAATGAATCCTAGATCTTTTCAGATTTTCTTCCTAATTTTATCTCAAAACTTTTGCAAAAATGCAGCCATGAATTGTATTCCAAACTGTGGCATTTAATCTTAATTTATAACAAATGCGTCTGCAGATCGTTTAATAAGGGAACATTTCTAAGTGAATCAATCAAAATATAACGTAATCATGGCATCACTGGTGGAGATAAAATGGGTCACTTCCGTTCCATGAGCTTAATGTATCTGACCGTTCACCTCTATGACAACACTCCTTCTAATGCTTCTGGATCTTTCATTTTTCATTTTCATGCTTACATTTTTTTAGACTGTTTATGAATTTCAATAGACTGAACAACTGCTTTCAAGATTCAATCGATGAATGAAAAATAAAACAAAACTAAATATAAGTTAAAACAAAATTATTTAAAATATACAATATATAAAGTATAAAATAAGGTGGAATGAGACAAGCAGCAATAATAATATGTCAGTTAATTATAATTATAATATGTTAATAATATGTCAGTTAATTAAGTAGGTTAAAATTTTATGTTTATATAAGAAAAAGAAAGTAGGAGCAGGCAAATAAAAATGCTTAAGCATAACATCTGGACATCCTTAAAATTAATAACCACCCTTTCGTTCTCTAAGGGTTTATTGTTTGATCAAAAAGTTGTCTTACGAAGATGAGTCCTCGGCATGAATAAAGGAGTTCTTTGAAGATTTTAATTGCCTGTCTCAAGCTGTGTGGATTTTTTCTGAGCTTTTACAGAACAGAGAACTGTCCCCATAATGAGGCACCTGAGCTTGTTTTGTGGAGTTTGTGGCTGCTTGGCTTTGATTATTGTCAGCGCTCTTTAAAAATAAACAAATAAATTAAAAAAAAAAAAAAACTGCACAGGCTCAAAATGATAATGTGCAAAATTATTAACATGACATAAAATAATAAAATATAAAAGCAGAATTGATTAGCTTGCTGAATTAAATATTCAAATTGTTCAGGAAAAGGGAAAACAAACATGTAAAACGTAAAATCTTCCTCTTCTTCTTCTTTTAATAGTAAAGTTTAAGTAGTAAACTATAGTGATCCATTCCAGACATATCCAGTGTAGAGGGGTCAGGTTTTGGCTGGTTAGCTGTGGCAGATACCCTGCTGGGTGGGTGCTGTAACTACACCATTATGTCAGCAAACAGCATTTTTCTTTATTGCTGGCCATTCAGAACTACATATTTGACCATTTTCCCCATATGCAACATGCTACAGATGCATTACTGGTGATGGATTAGTTTTGAAAGTGCTTCCCTGTTTTCTGCCTTGCAAGTTGCTAAGATGGCAGGTTGCATGTTGCATTTTTCATGTGAGAGTCAAGCAACTGCCATTGAGAAGAATAGGCATGCTAATGGGTAGCTTATTTCAGGTATAAACCACTTTGGTCAGTGTCCTGAATATATAATTAAAAACAATCTGCCCAAGCTATGCTCAGTTTGGAAATACATATATACAGGGGCTGGACAAATTAGTGTAAACACCTAAGAAATAGGGAATATTTATTTTTATATTTGCCTTTAATACAGCTTACAATCTTCTTAGAATATTTTATACAATGTTTGAATAGTCTCCAGTGGACTCAGTCTCTTTAAAACTTGGATAATATTTAGTCAGGTGAGTGGTCAGGGCAGATGTTAAAGTTCATCTTGGTGCTTCAACTGTCCAGGTGGATTTTGGCTTTGTGAAGTTTTCTGTGGCTGTTTTTTGATAAAATTGTGTCTTTGAATTTAATATTGAGGTTTGCTGTCACTTCGTAGTTCTACGTTGTTTGGACACTCATTGTAGCCTGCATATCATATTAACCCATATGTGACCCTGGACCACAAACCAGTCATAAGGGTCATTTTTTTTTATATATATTAGGCTGAATAAATGAGCTTTCCATTGATGTATGGTAGGACAGGACAATAGTTGGCCGAGATGCAACTATTTGAAAGTCTGGAATCAGAGGGTGCAAAAAAATAAAAATATTTCAAAAATCACCTTTAGAGTTATTCAAATGAAGTTCTTAGTTCTTCATGGAACATGATCTTTACTTAATATCCTAATGATTTATGGCACTAAAGAAAAAATAGATCATTTTGACCCATACAATGTATTTTTAGCTACTTATGACTGGTTTTGTGGTCCAGGGTCACATATAATAGGTGTTCACATTATTTTGTCACAACCTGTAAGTCATAGAAGTGTTTTGTGACCATACAGTAACAGTAAACTTAGTACTTACCTGCAGAGGGCACTGTTGTTTATAGAATTAAGCCAGGAGAGTTATATAGTAAACATGAAGTAACCTAAAATATCATGTATGTAAAAGGTAATATGAATATGGATTTATGAAGAAATATTAAGGATGGTTATATTATCTGATGCCATGCAAGATACTGCCACTGTACATTTTTGAAACACAAGCAGTAGAGTTTCAATCATACATAAAAAGAATTTATAAATAATTCACATTTTTTTTCTACATGAGATATTAATCCAGAGTCATTATTAAGCACAAGCATACACACACACACACACACGTTTGTTTTTGTGAATTGTGGGGAGTTTCCATAGACTTCTATAGTTTTTATACTGACCAAACGATATTGTCTATCCCCTAGCCCAACCCTAGCCCTAAACCTACCCCTTACATAAAACATGTTTGCATTGTTACATTTTCAGATAAACATAATTTACTGTTTTTAATCATTTTTTACATTGTGGGGACTGCAGGCCGATCCCCACCATGTCAAAAATTTCAGGTTTTACTATCCTTGTGGGGACATTTGGTCCACACAATGTAGCAAGAACAAGTACACACACACACACTTGTTGTGTTTCAGTGTTTTGTGGGGACATTTCATAGACTTAATGGTTTTTATATTGTACACGTTGTATTTTCTTTCCCCTTACCCTAAACCTACCCCTCACACAAAATCTTTTACATTTTTACATTTTCAAAAACTTCATTCTGTATGATTTATAAACTTGTTTCCTCATGTGGACCAAAAATGTCCCTACAAGATTAAAATTTACTGGTATTACTATCCTTGTAGGGACAATACCATGTGCACACACACTGCATCCCAAAGTGCAAGGTGAGCTAGTCTGAAATGTAAATGAACCTGAGGCAACAGGTGTGTGTTTGGTAGAGGACTGTAACATTACCTGTTAAACCAACCCCCCTCTACACACAGACACATGCACACACATGTCTGGTTTGTTATCCTTGTGGAGACTCTCCATAGGCACAATGGTGTTTATACTGTCCACACTTTATTTTCTTTCCCCTTACCCTAACCCTTACAGAAAACTTCTTGCATTTTTACTTTATGGAAAAAAGGAAAAAACTCATTCTGTATGATTTATAAGCTTGTTTTCCCATGGGGACCTCAATTTAGGTCCCCACGGTGACACAAGTCCCCATGAGTCTGTGTGTATTCAGGTTTAGGTCCCCACCAGGATATAAAAACAAGACCACACACATACACACACACAATCTCACGTGTTGGACCTCTTAATTTACTCTTCTAATGAAATGTCAGGGACAAATATTTCTTCGCTACATCTAGATACTGTATAATTTTGTCTGTGATGGATTGTGTAGGAATATATTACTGTTGTGTTTGCACATTGTCTGATCCTGTCCATTTTTGTGGCATGTGTGAGTGAAAGTGAGAAGTGAGCAAGTGAAAGTCTTACCATTTATATTTCAGAAGTACTGGTCCTTCATGAAAACTGATGACTTCATTAAGAGAATATTTCTTTCCAAAATGAATATTCTGCCTGCATTTACTCATTATTAGTTTAGTCATTAGTTGTTTGTTTATGGCTTTCTTTGTTGTGAGGAAGACAAAATGAGATGTGTTTATGAATTTTCACACTGCCCTTTTCCAAAGTGTTTATGAATTTTCACACTGCCCTTTTCCAAACAATGAGGCTGTTGAGCTCCGAAATGGAGAAAAAAAAAAATCATAACAATTTATGTGCCAAGTCTTCTGAAGCCACACAAGCAGCATTTTAATCTCATTCATATGCACATATTCAAACTTGTTACCTCAAGGCATGTGCCAGATCTGACCTCACTGACACACTTAAAAATATGTAAATTTAAGATTTATGTTTTTGATTTTCCATCCATTTGGATTACACAGTTTTAACATAAACAAACTAAAAAGTGTAATATGATGCATATTTGTCAGTCATACATGAAACATGTAAGAAACAGATAAGATTTCTGTGCTCAAAAATCATTGTTGACTATTTGCATGTATAATCATATTTTCAAAAATACTTTCATCAACATTGCTTATTAACATAGTTATAATATAGAAACAAGTCATAGTTAAACTATATGAGACTGAAGCTAATCAGATTGACTGATGATACATATACAGTATATACACCTGGTTATTGTGTATGATTAGTTTATTAGTACTATTACATATATCTTACCAGTTTTATTTATGTATAACTGGCAAGTATGCATCACATTAAGTTTAATAGTTTCTCTTAAAACTGTGTAATCCAAAAGGATTACAAATTATTTTTAAGTTTACCAGCCACCATTGTTGTTTGCTGATCTCACAACGATCTGATAATCATAGATCAGAAAAACAACATGTACCACTATCCCATTATTCAATACATAAGACTAGATATTTATCAAAGCAACCTTAAAATTCATGAGTTCATCAAATTCTCTTTTCATATGTTCACACTTTATAAAGTGTTTGAAATGCCTGCTGATTGTTTTACTTACCGAAGGCGCTGTAATCGCCAGATTCCGGAATTCTTGATTGCTTACACCTGCTCATCACTTTTCGTTGTTGTGTATTTATAGTCACATTCACTCTCTGCACATTTCTGATCAAGTCTTACATGTAATTGCCACTGCAGTTTTCTATAATCATAGTCCTGTCTATCATGGTTCATCTGACTCCTGTCTGGTTATCTTATACCTGTGCTTTTAGACTGTGTGATTTTCATTTGTTTACTCTTCATAATGCCTCGCTGCATATTTTAAGCCTTCAGAAATTCTCTTGTGATTCAGTACTTTTTGTTAGCCATTAGTGTTGCTCATTAAAATCTCTGCACATACAAAAAAATAAAAGACCTGTTAGGAGCCACCACAAAATATCTTAGTGATTTCATAAATGTTTTAGGATGGTAATGGGATTTAATTTTTGGCTTATGAAATAACAATATTATCATTTACATTCTGTTTTCTGGGGCTACTGCCAGATTACTAAAGGGAAATAATTAATTAGAATTAATAATTGGTGTGTGCTGTAACTCATTCCATTTGCCATTTGTTCATCAGTGATACATCAAAATAAAATTGCTATGAATACAATTGCAGGTGTGCATTTTTTTCAAAATATCTGTTATTACAAACTTTTTACAACCCCCATGCTGTGACAATTACCAACTATATATAGGAACGCTACACTGTAAAAAATGGCAGTGAATTTAACGGTAAAAACTGTAAAAATGATACAGTAAAAATCTCTTAAATAGTTAACAGTAATCGTAAAAATTGCAGTGAATAACAGTAAATTGATATTCCCAGAATTCCCTGTGTTACATTTTGTTAAATTTGATGTTTTTTTTGTTTTGTTTTTTTTGTTTTTTTGTTGTTGTTGAAATAACTCTTCCTTCTTAGTTTTTTCTTAGCAGTTTTGTACATTAGGGTTGTATGTTACATCTAATGTTGTTAAAGTAATGTTTATTTCATTATTTCAGTTTTGTGTGTGTTACCATGATAATGTTTAGTGTTTGTGTAAATGACACTGTGAACCTTCTATGTATGTTAATATTTAAAACCTGCTTATGATAGGCTTCGGTTCATCATGTGACTTTCTCATCACCACCAGCTTTTGGTGGTTATCAGTGTGACACTGTCACACAGGACACATGTTTTAACCTGCTCAATGTATTATAATGATTTTATGTATATTTGAGTTTTAATAGGTTTTCATGTTGTCTTAGCCATTTTATTCCTCTTAAACATTTTAATGTGTGTATGTCTTTAAGACACTCTGGGTCTACCTGTCATGTGACTCCTCACATGACAGGAAACAGGAACTGAACCCTATAAAGGAGGCAGCATGTCAAACAATCAGGGTCACTGACCAAACTACATGCTGGATTGAGGAGTTTTATTTAAGGACTTACCATTCCAGCTTCACCCTCATTTTGGATTATCACTTGTTGGACTGTATATACACCGGTGGACACTTTTATATTGGAACTTTCAACACACTGGATTTCTTAAGGACTGTTTTATTGGTATGGATTTGAAAGACTCTGTGCTTTTAACAGCCTAGGATTTCTAGTTTTATTGTGTTGTTTTAAGTTCCTTGTATATTTGTGTAAATACACATTATTTATTCACTGCACTTTTTGTCGTTGTCTCATCTTTTAAAACACTTATTTTATCTCACACAGCATAATCTGACCCCATTTTAACAATTGTAAATTCGACCAATAAGGCCGAACGTTACATATGGTGGCCTGTACGGGGAACGTAAAAAGATTGTAAAAGCTGTGTTGAGAAGAGTGTTTTAAGATGACGACAAATCACGTTAATGCTGCTTCATTTAATACATCTACTGGTTTTAATGATGAACGGGTTTTACATCATTGTGAGTGTGTACAGCTTTGCGCTGAGGTGGTTGCTCTTAAAAACATTGTTTTAAAACTGGAGAAGGATTTTAAAGACTCTGTTGAAAGTAATCTTAACCGTGAAGTGTATTTTAGAGACGCTGTGGATTTTAAATTTGGCAAAATGGAGCAATCTATCAAGGATGCCGTGGCAACACTAGAGAGAGAGGTCTTTGACTGTTTTAAGAGGAGAGACAAGAAATGGGCGAAACAACTGGAGCAACTAAACAATCCAGAAGCCGCCATCTCTCTCTCCTCCCACTGCAACGACCAGCCCAGTGCCTCCCACGTCAGTCCCTGGCTTTCCTCCGGCCAATCATCCCAGCACATCTACTACTTCACGGACTATCAACAGAGCGATCGATGGAGAATTCTGCGCCACTACCCCAACCGGGCCAGACTTTGACACCATCTTCTCCATCCTCCCCTTCTCCAGAGAGCAACTCCACAGCACTCAGGGTGATGACCACACTCTCCAGGGTCTTTCCATCTCTCCCTCCACTCCACCGACCAACAGGATTGAACTGCGGGAACACCAGGGCTTGCTGTATCAGCGGATCCAAAAGGGGGACGACGCCTACAAGTTCCAGCTTGTCGTCCCAAAGACTCTGGTCCAGCAGACGGTACAGCACTTTCACCAGAAGACAGCAGGAAAACATCATGGGCGGCTAAAGACCCTCCTGCAGATCCTGGAAGTTGCCTGGTGGCCTTCGGTCTGCAGCGACGTCTGGAGCTTCATCGAGAGCTGTAAGTCGTGTGGTGTGGAGTCCAAAGAGTGTGCTGTCATCAACCCTACCAAGAAACCACCTCATCATCCACCTCATCCCCGTTCATCAGCATCAACATCATCCACCAAAGAGACCCGTAAGCCGGAGAGGAGGAAACGCCAGGGGGGCTGGCGGACCAGCATGGCTGGGTGCAGTGTAATCCTGGGAGGAGCGGCGCCACCTACCCAAGGACGCCCAGGCTGGTATCTGATTCCACCTCTCTCTAGTGTTCGCTTTGATTCCTCCGGCAGACTAGTGCCTATGTGGGAAGGCCTAGCTTTATCTAACCTTTTACAAAGACATTTTAAGACACACATTTTAGAGGATACCCACTACATGGACAATGGCTGACAGTACCTATAAGGGACTAGTCTCTTCCCCGGGAGCCGTAGGCTAAGGGGGGGGACTATGTGACACTGTCACACAGGACACATGTTTTAACCTGCTCAATGTATTATAATGATTTTATGTATATTTGAGTTTTAATAGGTTTTCATGTTGTCTTAGCCATTTTATTCCTCTTAAACATTTTAATGTGTGTATGTCTTTAAGACACTCTGGGTCTGCCTGTCATGTGACTCCTCACATGACAGGAAACAGGAACTGAACCCTATAAAGGAGGCAGCATGTCAAACAATCAGGGTCACTGACCAAACTACACGCTGGATTGAGGAGTTTTATTTAAGGACTTACCATTCCAGCTTCACCCTCATTTTGGATTATCACTTGTTGGACTGTATATACACCGGTGGACACTTTTATATTGGAACTTTCAACACACTGGATTTCTTAAGGACTGTTTTATTGGTATGGATTTGAAAGACTCTGTGCTTTTAACAGCCTAGGATTTCTAGTTTTATTGTGTTGTTTTAAGTTCCTTGTATATTTGTGTAAATGCACGTTATTTATTCACTGCACTTTTTGTCGTTGTCTCATCTTTTAAAACACTTATTTTATCTCACACAGCATAATCTGACCCCATTTTAACAATTGTAAATTCAACCAATAGGGCCGAACGTTACATCAGTGTATTAAAAAGTACACAACAGATTTCAGTACTTCAATAGGTTGGTACATTAACATTATATGAAATGAAATTACGGTATTTACTTGAAAATTTAAGTGAAAACCGTAAACTGTAAAATTTCCTACCGTATTTTTAAAATTCCGGCAACCAGCTTTTTTTTTTTTTTTTTTTTTGAACCAATGTTTTTTACCGTAAATTTTACATTGTTTTTTTTTTTTTTTTTCCAGTGTAAATACCTGTTCATGTGGTATATACATGTCTTGAAAGGTCACACACCTTAAAAGAAAATAGATGAAAAGACATATTACATGTAGTATTTTGTAAACAATACATAATTTACTTTATTGGTTAATTGTGTATATTTGTTTTGATAATTATTATACTATATCTCAGTTAATAAGATTCTCTGTTTGTAAGTTTCACCATCAGAATTTAAGAATGCCATAAATCAAATTTTCATTTCATTTTTGTGTTTTACATTTTAATCCTTGTATAGTAACTTAAATTATTAAAACTAAAATATAACCAATTTAATAGTGCAATGTTTTTATATAAAAACAAATAAAAATATAATTGAAAATGTAGAAGGATAAAAAAATCAAAACTAGTTTAAAAGTCAATACTACAAAAACATTGTCTAGAGAAAATGTTGCAAGAAATGGTTAATACTGACCTTAAGATCCCCTCTGAACCAGTATCAAACTGCTCTAATTGAGGCACAGATGCTTAGGTCTTTCATTATTCTACCAGCATATAATATGGGACACTATTTCAGGCTCTGTAACTAGACTAGGTCATGTTTTTCTTCTCCCGTGTTCGAATTTCTGGTCCCCACAGGAATACCCTTTCAGAACATCCTTAGTTGCCAGGAAGATTCCTCAAGGTTCTCTGGGCAACAGTCCAGGGCAGGGAAATCTGCCTCAAAGCACCCCAGCAAGGAAAACCCATCAAAAAGGAGGGCCATCACCTCTGAGGCCTCTGGTCTTCACACTTGATTGGCATGTCAGAATGTTTCATGCATTATAAATGACATTCATTGCACTTTTAAAATGATGTTTGGGGAGTAATTTCAGAGGATATTTCAAATGTCAATCAAGGCTCTTTTGACAGGACCTGCAATCTCAGGCAGATGCCAAGTGTATCATACCCATTTTCATTCCAGTATACTAAATATCAGTCAAGGAGTTGTAACAAGATTTCTTTCAGATGAAGAGAGGGTTCCTGAAGTTTAAAGGTTCCTGCATCTATGGAGCATAGCATGCTTTGAGCAATTTGATCTTTGTTGAATTTAACCCATAACTTTGTTGTGCTCTATTAAATAAGCTGCAGTATAAGAACATCCTCTGACTAAAACATGTGAGTGGCCAGTGTCACATTTAGAAGGAGATTCACTCACACACATAAAGGCCTGCAGATGTGCAAAACGCTGGCACTGTTGGCACTCCTGATTTAATTGCCACTTCTTGTTTAAAAAACACTGGCTGTGTTTGCATTGGATGCACATTGTATATCCTATTGTGCATGCAGCAATACTTATGCTCTTTCAACACCTTACATTAAGGTTCCATTAGATAACATTGATTAATGTATTCACTGATAACATTGGTTAATGTATTAACTGATATTACCAATGACCAACACATTTGTTATATTTATTAGTCTTTGTTAACTTTTTAATTCTCAGATCCATTTAATATTTTTAAGAGATGAAACATTTGATTTTAATAATATATTAGTAAATGTTGGAATTAGCAATAACTAAAAATAATAAATGCCTAATAAAATGTATTTCGCATGGTTTTCAGACATCACATTGATAGAAAAAAACTCATTTTCAAATAATCAGTCAATAAATTAATCAATCAATGTTACCGTGCCACACTGACAATACATGAGAATGGAACGAAATGTGAATAATAAATGTGAAATTTAACGTTTTCTTAAAGCACTCACATTAATTCTTCTGTTACAATGGTATTATTTGAGCTTTTATGGATCCTTCAGGGTTTTAGGAGATTTTTTATTTTAGGAGTATTTTAACAGTGTTTTAAATCCTGCTGAACTTTAAATTTTCCTTTAAAATTTGCTAAATGTTTGTTAAATATATTTCAATATTACAAATGTTAGTTATGTTGCAGTGTAGAGTTCCGAGATATCCATCATAAATAATTGATTGGTAAGTATATTTAGTGGGCCATTTTGTACCAATGTGACTTTCACAGTTACTTGCACAGATGCAGGCCATCATGTTTGTGTGGGAATGCATGTCAGGTCTGTGTTTTGACACCTTGCCAAGAACTCTGCAATACACTGAGCTTTTAGGATTCAATTTAGACAATGTGGAATGTAAAATAACATATGATATGAAGGAACAAATTGTCATTCTCTAAATTATTGTGATCGTTGTTATTTCTTAATTTTTAATGTATTTATTTGTTTGGTAAACCAGGCAATGAACAAGCTAAAAGTGCACAATCCATATTTAAAGTAAAAAATAAATCAGTATTACAGATGAAAAAAAGGTTTACCTCTCAGAGTTCATCTTTCATTTTCACCATGACATTTATAGAATTCTTGAATAATGTTTGGATCAATAGGATGAATGCACCCTGCGATCACCTAAAAAAAAACAATGCCATGTTGGCACTCTAATGCAGATAACACTTTCAAGCTAACCACATAATGCATACATTTTCTGTTGCTTACACTGAAGCAGAAGATCCAACATATGCTTGATCAGCAAATAATAATGTATTCCACTTAACACTTTACAATAAGATTGTATACATTAAGGTTAGCTTTCACAATAGTTGAAAGCATGAAAAAACATTTAAAACACTTAAAAACTGTTTTTTATTTTCACTAAATGTAACATTGTATATTTATAAATTAACACTGGCATAAAAATAAATAAATGCTGTAAAAAAAAATGACTTCACTGTTTGCTAATGATATATAATGCATTAATGTTAATGTTTAGAACCGTATTGTAAAGTGTTTTCTTTCATTCTTTATTAATATAGAAACCTAGTGCTTCTGAACCAATTTACAACCACATCTGGACAACAGTCATTACCTAGTGAGCTGCCTTGTTATCTACCATCTATATAGTCAGATGCCAGCAAAATTATGCCTGCCTATCACTTGGAACAGATTTCCTGTCAGGAGCGCCTATGATACATTAAAATATCTTGCTAGGCAGCTCATTAGGTTTTTGGAACAGAGTGCACTTTTCTAATAAATTCCATAATGTCCTTTACTGCCTTTTGTAAAGAATTAACCAAAATGCTATTTTCTTCATTTACAGATTTGACTTGTAAAGCTTTGAAGATATTAAATCACACAGACAGAACATTCAGGTGGTTTTCAACTTATGATTTATCTTGGCAGACATTCTGAATTATTCCTTCTGGCACTCATATAAGAAACTGAACAATCACACGGCATTGGATGTGACATACCAAGGATCTGTTCTAACAGGGCAAACACACTATGTGGTGGTCAACATCATCTCATTATCTTTAAACATAAAGGTTTTGAAACATTTTAAATCATTTTTTTTAAGTGTCTCAGGGTGTTTTCCCTAGAAACGACAACAGTGATTTATCTTACAGTGACTGATCACAAAAATAACAAGCTAACCTGTTTATTTCTGTTAAGTCACAGCGTCATTAACGCTGCAGTGTTCATGAAAAAAATAACTAACCATTTTCTGTGCTCCCTTAAAAACCTAACCACTGAGTATCAAAGCAAGCTACAGTGCTTTTGACTTTTGCACAGTTTGTATACCATGTTTACTGAGACACCTGAAAAATCATTGATGCGTGCAAGAATGTGTTGCTCTGTAAAATTTTGATGTTGCCTGCAGGGACAACACCAGTACTTTTTGTAAATACCCAGTAGGATGAGTGCTTTACGCTCCGTGTGATGCCTGCTAAATGGGGATCTGACTGAAAAAAGAAACACTGAATGAAAAAACACCTCCTTTAAAAGCATGCAGAGCAGACAAAACTCTTAGTCAAGATGAGCCTCAAGCTCGGCCATTTCTGAATCAATTATTCATCTGAATTGGATTAGATGGCCCCTGTGATTTCCCTCCTTCAGTCTCCAGTCATCTCTGTCCATGCGCGTGTCTGTGGATGGTTTTAGCATGATATGTTTCACATTTCCCTGTTGTGAACATTGCACTCCACTGACCACAAAGCATCCTATGTCAGAAGTTCTGCAGGGTTCATTGGGAGGGTACTGATCAATCCTGAGTGGTACCTTGAAGTGAGTGGTCAGTGATGCAAGGGATACACAGCCGTTATTCTCTGTTTTTCTACGAGTTTAATCAACTGACCATTTTAAAAACTTTAGAGAAAGGTAGCCCATTGTCCAGTGTGTCCATTGCCTTTTGGCAGCCTGAGAAGCTTCCTCCACATGTCATGAGCACTTGGCCTGGCACTATACCACAGTGCTGATGGTGGAAGACTCCTCAGACTTGCCCTGCCTGCTGGGCAGAGACTTGAGATACTCCAGGTGGCGCCTGGCATCTTCCTGATTGTGTCTCACATAGTAGACCAAGTAGGAGATGACCATGGTGAACCATCCAAACATGGTCACCAACATGGCCACATCCGTGGTCTTTTTGAGCACCACACACAGGTCCAGGTCTTTGGCCAGCAGGAAAGGCACGCCTTTGGCTCCAGAGTCAGAGGGTTCAGATGTCTGACAGATAATGCCAGTCAAAGACACAGGCTCTAGGTCTAGGCGTGGAAGGGCTGTCTGCAGCCTGCAATCACAGTGCCAGGGGTTTCCAGTGAGATTGGATCTTGCTCTAACACCTTCAAAGGCATCTGGATCCAGCGTTGTGAGCTGGTTGGACGAGAGATCCAAAAACTGTAAAGAAGCTGCCAAGCCTCTGAAGGCTCCAGGTTCAAGCAAAGCCAGCTCATTATGGGAAAGATCCAGTTCAGCTAGCAATGGAAGATCATGAAAGGCATTGGCAGGGATGCTGTTCAGGAGGTTGTAATCCAGGTATAGGCGTCGTGTGTCATTGGGAATGTCCTGAGGGATCTCAGTAAGTTGCAGGTTGCTGCAGCGCATAGTCTTACCACCAAATGAGCCCTCGCTGTCTGAACAGTAGCAGCGTTTGGAGCAGGAAGTTGCAGCATGGTGGAAACACAGTGTCATCAGCACTAAGCTGTGAAACAGCAACCACATGACCACAGAGTGTCTAAGCAGCCAACCTGAGGGTAGCAGCATTGTGGGACAGCGGGCATAATCCCTTTAGAGTACAACCTGTGCTGAAGCATCCAGGGGGCTGTACCCTACATCAAAATGCCCAGCTTGCAAGCCTAGAAGATTGAAGAATACAACCAGTTAATTGAAAGTATATATTTCAGAATATGTAAAGATCAGTAATGTGTTTCGTTTGACTGCTACTTTGCTCCTTGCATAATTTTGAAGCACCTATTGTGCTGTTTAAAGGTTCCTAATTTTATTGTAAAGATCTCCTACAATAGGTTTACAAGCATCTAAGGTCAAAAAACACTTTTATTTTATCATATATAGATCACAAATCACCACATTTCTCAAATAATATAAAGCAATTAGTTTGAATCTTTTGTCGCTCTAAACCCCACCTTTCCGCAAGCCTACACTGCTCCGATTGGTCAGATGGCACAGTCTGTTGTGGTTGTTTTTCTACTTACATCACATTTTGGAATCGAAATGCCCATTACCATTATCTGAATGTCAGCCCTGGAGGCTTCCTCAATCCTCAGTTATTGTAAACACCATAATGACAGTAACAATGATGTTGACTTTACCATATCAATTCAAGCATGAGTCCGATTATGAAACACTGGAAGAACTGTCTGATTAACCTGAACCTTCACTGCAAGCAAGACTTGCAATTCCAGACCATTTTTGAGTAGTAGGTTTTTCCTTAGCTTCTGGTAAAATTATGAGATGTTAATTCCTGCACTGTAAAAAGTTTTCACCAGTTTCAACTTAAAAACTTAAGTTCAGCAGCTGCCTTAAAATTTGAAGTTAAATCATCTTAAAACTACAAGTCGTTTTAACTCATTACAATTAAATGAGTTAAAATGACGGTAACACTTTATTTTAAGGTGTCATATGACTTGTACTTTTAAGTTAATTTAATTAAAAATTTTAAGGTGCTAAACCAAAGTTTTCAAGTTGAAACTGTTGAAAACACTTTACAGTGTGTGTAATTCTTCTCCATCACTATTAACAAGTCTATGTTTATTTCTACAACAGACAATCTGCATTAATCAACACAATTTCAGGTAATAGTGGGCTCACAGCTGATAAGCTGATCTATATCATGAAGTATAACTCCAATAGTTTGGAGTTATACTGCTGTGGTATCATTGTAAATATGAACTGTTTACCACTGACTCCTCGCATCCTCACCCTTTGAAAGTATAAAGAAAGAAAATTTGCTTTCACAACACAGAAAACTGTGTTCTTCAACAACACAAACCAACTAAAGTGTGTGTGAGGGCAGGTCAAAATAGAAATTGTTCGAAGGCAGCCATAAAAACCACAGACTGGCATTATGTAAATTTGTAACAGATCTACAGAAGTTACAGAAGTGAAACTGGAATTGCTGATTGTTGACATGTTTCTGCAGTTTAGAATCAACTCTAGTAAAAAAGTAATAAATTTAAAATGCATTTGTTTTATACTTAGTTCAAGTTAACTTATAGTTAACACATTTACTGACATATTGTTGGAGATTTGCTGATAAAAAAAATTTTAATACCTGTGCACAATGCACATTTTTTAATGTTAAGCCTAAAATATGTTTAATGTCACTACTGACAAGGATTGTAGGATCTTTAAATAATATGTCTTTAAATGCTAAATATTTAAACTTTACCTAAAGTATACTTGCAATAGTTTCACTTTAGCACAATTAAATATACTTAAGTATATCTTTATTTGGAATTCAGCACTACTCTTGCACAGTACAAAAGCTGTTAGTTGTTAGTTGTTCCTATTTAGCAGACTTTAAATATACCAGTTCAGTACATTAAAAGTACAGCTGCAGGGTATTTTTATTAAGTACATAATATATGAATACATTTTAGTATGTTTATTTTTCACTAGGGAATTATTTCTTTTAAAAGAATAAATTTATTTGTTGTGCACTTTGAACTTTAAAAGACCTTTTACAATCACAAACAGCTATATCACGCACTGCATGAAATGTATTTGAAAAAGCATAACACAGGCACTTTAAAACTTTGTTTACAATATTTGGTCAAAATGATTCCTCTAATTAAAACAGATTGCCTTTAAACCATTTCACTGCGAATGTATACAAACAGAGATACAATATCAAACATGTCAAAAGGATAAATAATGCAGAGATCATTTTCAACTATATTTCTCAGTCCTTTTTAATACTGTATAATACCATTGTCTTGACATTACAAATACACATTAATGAAGCCATGCCATTGTTTAACTGAAGCTATGTACAGTCTCTTACTAAATCTAATTTCATCCCTTATATCTTCCAGTGTCTATATGCAGTATACACAGACAAACAAACACAGAACCATACATATGCAAGTATCACAAACACACACAGCACAGAAATTAAAATTAATAACTGACTGATGCCGTAACCTTTCAATTTTAATTTAATGATGGAGATTGGTGCGCTTGACGCTTAAAGCAGTGGGGTTTTAGCTATTATTATTTCCCTGCTGGCGTCATACCCTTTTTGCTAGACATACTAAGCAAAGCTCTCACAATTAAAAAAACCTTCAAAGAATATGCACTCACGTTGATAACAGAAAAAATGGCGCTTCCTCAAAAGTGTTGGTTGATTGAAATCCCTGCTATGCTGGCCTAATTCACAGCTCTGCCTCAGGCATTAACGAAATCAAGGACTGACAAAAGATAACGTGAATAAGATGTGAACAAGATGTTTCTTCAAGAAGAAATTTTAAATAGGCAGAACATTTGCACACAATAGTTATATTACTTTGTTGCCAGATGTCTTCCTTTTTCTTATTTATTTATTTATTAAATCCAATATGAATTGCAAAGCAGAGTAACCAAGAAATGCGCCTACTTTGTTCTAGTTTTTGATGATAATGATCACTTACATGGTTATTCTAATGCCCTGTGAGATTTTTTATTTATTTATTTATTTTTTTTTTTTGCGCTATTGTGTTTGAGAACTCACATTTTATGTTTCATTCATGATTACACACATTGATTGCTGAACTTCCCTATGTTCACATAAACATATGAAATTATCTTAAAATTAAAATGTACCCATGATTTACTCACCCTCTAGGCATCCTAGGTGTATATGACTTCCTTCTTTCAGACAAATCCAGTTGGAGTTTTATTAAAAATTATCCTGGCACTTCCAAGCTTTAGAATGGCATAGGCGGGTGTTTCTCTTCATAAGTCCAAAACAAGTCCAATAAAGTGCATCCATCCATAATAAAAAGTGCCCCACACGGCTCCGGGAGGTGAATAAAGGTCTCCTGTAGCAAATCAATGCGTTTTTGTAAGAAAAAAATATTTTAAAATGTAAGAATCACTTTAATCTAGCTTGCGCCAATTAGTCGTACACAAAAGCAGCTCAAGGTGGATGATGTAATACACTGGCGTTGCGCATGCGCCATGCAGAGATCAAAACAAAACAACGGTCACAAATTAGAAATTCAAAACGAGGATTTGTAAAGGAAAATGTCTGAGGATTTCTATATAAACCAAAAGGAGACTGGTTTTCTTTTACTAAAATAAGGAAACATTGGTTTTCACGAGACTCACCGGCGCATGCACAACGCAGACATCCGACGTCATCTGCCTGGAACTGCTTCTGGGTATGACCAATTGGCGCAAGCTAGATTAAAGTGGTTCTTACGTTTTAAATATGGATAGTTTTTATACAAAAACGCATCGATTCACTACAGAAGGCCTTTATTCATCCCCTGGAGCCATGTGAGGCACTTTTTTTTACCCCTTTTTACCCAGAAGCGTTTCAGAAACTAGATCTACAGTTAAACTCCACGCCTTGTCCTTTTTGGGATTGTGCTTGTAAAAAGGATTTGTGGTGTCATATAACAAAGTGTGTTTTTTAGCTTTGAGGATGAACCTTTCATCATACATTTCTTGCCCGCTAGCAAGGATGTAGTGATGTAAAATACAATCATGAATCTTCACAGCGTGTTTATTTTGAATTTGACTTGATTTTTTGACTTTTATTTTGTATTTGATGTGCGGCTTGGATGTGGCATCCGTCAAAAATAAACTAGGCGCCTATCTTTAACGAAGCAGTGCGGAAAGACGCTTCTGGGACACTTCTGAACCGTGCCGCTGGTGTAAACACAAGCATTGACTAGAGTGGCTGCGATCAGCTCCGGTGGCCACGTCGGAACCGTAGCGTGCCACAGACATATGCAGTGTAAATAATTGGTTATTATGGATGGATGCACTTTATTGGACTTGTTTTGGACTGATAAAAAGAAACACCCACCTTAATATTATAAATCTTGGAAGTGCCAGGATAATTTTTAATATAAATCAGATTAGATTTGTCTGAAAGAAGGAAGTCATATACACCTAGTATGCCTGGAGGGTTAGTAAATCATGGGCTAATTTTAATTTTTGGGTGAACTAACCCTTTAAATATTACATTCAAATTATCTAGACAGAGAGGGCCAAGTGAAGGCAGATGATTCTTTGCCTTCCTCTAGAATTGTGACAAGACAACTTGTAAATTATAGTCTAATGTACATGATACAGTGCATGTTGTGGTAAAAGCAGTGAGCTGTGAGAGTCGACTGCTATGGTTTCGCAATAGGTACCCTTTTTTATCTGAAGTATTCCTGGGCTTCACTGGAGAAATGTTCATGAAATGTCTTATTAAAAAACATAAAACCAAGTAGAAATGTAAATGGATTTGCCTTAATGCCTCCATTTCTTTTAATCACTCAACTTCTATCAAAAAACCCACCCTCCAAAGATATATCAGCAAACCCAAATGTGCTAAGTGACAGATGGAAAGACACCTAAAAATATTCAGATTCATTTAAGACAGATTCAGTGATTTTTGCAACATATGCTGTTTTATTATGGGCTAAATCTACATCTGTGTTTGATAAACTGCCCAGATAAATCTTCATGTGAATGCTAACTTAATTAGCCTTACCACAAACACTGGTCATTCTAAATATTGCAGATGGAAAAGACAGCAGCCCAAATGATGTACAGTACAAGAGAGGGCAGGTAAGGAACACTGCCTGCTATTCGAACTGTGGTTGCCATTTTGGATATTTAATCCCACCAATGTTGTGGTCAGTAATCCATAATAATAGTTTCACTTAAGATGTAGCTCGTTCTGTCTGAAGTGGAAATAACAGCGAACAACAACTTCTTGTATAATTCACACTTTTTTATTTATTTTGTCCAACCTTCTAAAAATAGATTCCCACCTTAGCTCATTAATATATCAGCAGCATATAAGAAGCGGCTATCCTCTTACAAATCTTCAGGGCAACATGCTCTAGAAGGCAGCTGCCTTGGTTGGCTGCAATAATTTCCAACCTTAACCAATAAACTGTAAAACTGATTTCAACTCTGCACAAGCCAGCTGTTTCCACCAATATAAAAATCACTGGTCCTCTCTTTATGTATTGCATCACCTCTTATTACCTATAATTCTGAATTCTCCAATACCAAGTCACTGAGTTTGTAGTTGACAAATGGCAGTGGACCCGCCACTGTCCACTTACGCAGATTAAAAATGAAATCGATCTCTAAGTACCTCTTAGTATCACATAACGAGTGGGAGTATCCTAAAGGAGGGACTGTTTGTTGAAGGGAGGGGGAAATAAGACATTCTAGACTACAAAAGCAGCTGAAATGCCACACAAATAGATCCTTAACTGAAGGCTGAAGAAGGAAGAGAGAAAGAGAGAGAGGGAGAAAGGAAGACATTAGCTCAGCTTTCATGCTTCAGTGAGCAAAGTCTTTCCTTGCCAAAAACCAAACCAAGACAGTTATTTACCCAGGTTTAAAAGAAAAGCGATTTTTTCCTTGCTGTACCATAAAGTTTTCTTTTTTAAAATGCAGAAGGGGCGACCTAAGGATGAGCAAAGTGATAGACTATAGGTTAGATAAAAGTCACAAACCCCCAGGAAAAGCTGTACCGCTCATAAATACACAACAGGGTTCTGTCATGACATTTTCGCAAGTGATAGTGTGGGCCGGACACATAAGGAGAGACAGACAGACAGTGAAAGATGAGGACAACAAAGACCTAAAACACAGATCCGCAGAGAAATACAACTGAGAGTGACAGGAAAAAATCAATGATAGCTCAATGGCAGCTCAATGGATAGAGATGGACAGAATAAAGGTTGAAACAAGACATGAGAGGGAAGCGTGCAGGGGGTGAGGAGAAACCACACAGGATGTTTACATGATTCAACAGAGAGAACAAGAGAGGAAACAAGAGAATCTGAGGAGCAAGTCTTACATTACAGATGAGAAGAAAGAAGAGAAGGATGAAAAATGAGGTTAAAAGTTTCAGGACAGAACATTTTGGGGGAGAAAACGAACACGTTTGGACTAGAAAAGAAAAATAAAACAGTGAGTTAGTGAATTAAATGCTATTATTTATTAATATTATGGATGAGAGCCACAAAGTCTTGTTGGAAGCATGGGATGCTGGTGTGCTGGTTTACCCACCACACTGCTTAACTGGTTTATGGTATTAGGTATTCCTGCTGACCAACAAACCACCAAACCAGCACTAATCACCAACATGCATGTGATTTGTATGTTCAGCCATGGACATGTAGATATTTTTGTCTACAGCAACTGCTGACTTGTACTGCTATGACTTTTCAGTGAACTTCCATAAGATTTGTGTCCAGACTTTCAAACAAGAATACAAATTACAGTGAAGAGAATGAAAAATACATTAGAGTAGGGATGGGAAAGGAGGAAAGAAGCTTTGATAGAGCTGCACTGGACTGTACTGAATGACATGCCATTAGATAGAATTTGACTGAGATGATAATTGGCCTGATATTGCCACTTTGTCATTTTATTAAACAGTTACTCTGCTGAATGTGAGCATTATAGGATGAGACAGACTGGTAGATAACTGACTCTAGAAAGCTCTAACATTAAGAGTTGCAGTTAAATGGATGCTAACGGATATGTTTTAACGACATCTTTGGCTATACTGAGCTAATGGATTCTTCAAAAGAACCATGTTGCACATATTATTTAAATCATGTTGACTCTTTAAGCACTGAAAATTTACTCTGTAGTAGGAGACTGTAAACCCCTTTTTTAATATAATATTTCACAAAAGTAGTAATATTCAAATTATTTCTAAACTTTATTTAACAAGATTGAATGACATATTCCATTAACACAAAGTGATTTTCAGGGTCAGATCAAGTAGGAATAGCTCTTCAGGGTAACTGCACATTTTCAGTTTTACAGTGTACACTGTAGTGTCAATGTAAAATGTGTGTGGGTGTTGAGAGAACAGAGAATGGTGGTTAAAAAACAACTAGATTATAATAGCTATTTGATGTACACAAAATATGTCTAAGGCAGCTCGTCATTTGGTTTAGCCTGTCTTATAAAACCATCACAAGCTTTAATCTTGAGAAATAGTCTCAGTCTACAAACTGTTGTGCTTCCTCATCTCTAGTCTTGTTTAATAATTCATTTCAAACAATGTCTGCACGCTCCTGACTGTTGGCAGTGTGTGATAGTTTACACGGAGACCCTGCTGCCAACCTGTACTGTTCAATTATCTGTTTTTTTTTTTAAATCAATAATCTACAGAAACCAATCAATGGCCAATATTCATAAATCACACAAAATCACCATGATGCACAAACTCTTTCCTATTATCTTCAAGGTCTAAAGGTGAATAGACAAATGAAGTGATGTAAAAATAAAGAGCAGATTTTATGACCTTGGTGTCTCCACATAGATCACTGAACAGACACAGACATACTTAATTAAATACAGTAGTTATTGTCCACACTAATTGTTAAAACAACTCCACTGTAGGAAATGTTTGGTTTTCTGCTTCATGATGTAAATTCATAATACATTTTATTCAAGTAAAAAAGCATATGAACCAACCTGACCACATTATTTTTTGGCATAATTACAAATGGCTCCTCATGATAACAACTGCACATTTTTACTTTTTGTAGTGTATTTATTAATAGGAAAATGTAAAGACATCTAAAATCAACCTAAACATATATAACATTTTAGTATGAAAATAAATATTTTATTTATTTGCGTAGTTTATGTTCGTAACAATTTGTTTTGCA
Organism: Labeo catla; assembly: GCA_012976165.1. Classification (NCBI taxonomy): domain Eukaryota; kingdom Metazoa; phylum Chordata; class Actinopteri; order Cypriniformes; family Cyprinidae; genus Labeo; species Labeo catla. Next base: position 51,604 of record VONZ01002057.1, on the reverse strand, counting down.
AGTTTTACAAGAGTCATAAGCGTCTTTTAGTTAGTTATACATAGTTCTTTTTAATTCACTAGGCTAGAGGCGTGACTCCTGAAAGAAAAAGTAGCATTACAAATAAAGCCAAGAGTTCACACTGTAATTGTAAACCTTCATTAAACACCTAGATACTGTCTCAAAGCTTATTGAAGAGCTGTCAAGTGTGTCTTATTTTCTTCATTTAAACGCGTTGGAATGTAGCGTGCGTTCATTGCACTTCTCATTCAAATACAAGACTGACTCACATTTCTCCTATCTGTCTGCTGAGATCTCCTCTGCTCTTCTCGGCATTCACCTTCGCGTGTTTGCGGTGGAGAAGGGAGTTCAGTGTCATTTGCGGAAATATTCCTACTGGTTTAGTGCTGGAGCTCCGGACACAGCGCGAGCCGTGGACGCGTTTGGACGCGGAGAGAGAGAGAGAGAGAGAGAGAGAGAGAGAGAGAGAGAGAAAGAGAGAGAGAGCACTGATCAGTTTCCATGCAACCAGCAGCACACATCAGCACAGCATCAGAGGCTACAAGGAATTTAGTCTGGTGATTCCAAATGACTTGGTATGCTAACTTCCATAAACAATTCATTCAGTGTTCATTCATAAGGTTTTCATGACACTTGATTCAGTTACTTTCAATATGTATTCATAATTTAAACTATAAATAAACTACTCGTGATGTTTGCTTATACCATATTTATGACAGTTAGCAAGTGTATTCTAAAATTCTTTTTGTCATCTAATAAAATAACACGTTATAGATGTTGAAGTGTAGTTAGAATGAAGATTAATAGTGGGTGCAAAAGCATGCACTATTTATAACAGCTTGAGTTGTTTTTTTCTCAGTGATATAATGTTAAGCCTGTGGTGTCTGTCCAGTCACATTTAAAGGTTAATCTGTGAAAAGATCACTCCCCCATGCTGAAACATGACTTGTTTCATATTATTTACTTCTGCAAATGTAGCTGCCACATGCTGGCTTGACAGACATATTGCAGTATTGTTTAATATTAACAAATTAATTGAACTTTTCCTCTAAACCCAAAGGCTATATTTCTTCTAGTACAGATCCTGTCATTTTGTTTAGACAGCAGAAAAAAACATCACTCGCCTGTGTTCTTTCTCTGTCTCACACACTCAAACTAAATCAGACAGCTACTTAAAATGATGACCTGCGAGTGGGTGGGCTGCTATTAATTCTGATTGATCTGTGGCTTGCTGGAGCACTTATGGACTTAATGTAACAAGATGTTTGTGTGTGTGTGTTTGTGGCACTCTGTCTAAAATGATTGTCTGTTATACTTTCGTATTATCCTGTGATATTGGAACAAGATGTATGTCGAAGCTGCACTGTATTATATTAAAAATCAAAGCAAGGGGGTTTTGTTACATAATTCATCTTCAAAATTCTCAACCACACCAGTATTTCGCCCTTGAAATATGAGTCAATCATACTGGGGCTGCTTAATCTATAGAAGATTGTGTTGTGCTCACTGCATGACCTTGCATACTCTGTGATAAGCCCAGACCTTCAGGACAGAATTTACACATATTAGATCTGTGCACAATAGTATTACAGGTTATATATACATATACATTAGCATTCAAAAGAGTACTTTTTACATTAATGATATACTTTAAAAGATTATAATTAAATTCAAACTTAATGTAATGCTTTCAGACACTTAACTGCACGTCAATTGTAATTAAATGAAAATGTAGTGGTTTAAATTGTTTACATTTATAAATGAATGTATGCTTTTTTATCCCCTTAAGTCAGAATTGAGTACATGTGTAATTGTATAATTACAATTATTGTCTTTGAAATGTGTACTGCTGAATGTACTAAGAAGCATTTATGAAAGTACTATAATCAAGTACTTTGAATGCATATTACCTGCAAGTGCAGATTTTTAACAGTAAACTACAAGTGCACATTAAATACATTAATTAAGCACACTACTTTTTCACAAGGGTAGTGAGAACATAAGATAACTAAATCAGGTAACTAAATCACCTTGAATTCAGCATTAGGCAGAAGATATTCCATCACTATAGATAAGAAGAGAAGAATGCAATCATGCAAATGACTACTGGCAAACAGACAAACGGTTCTACAAGATCTTTTCTTCATCGCTATTAGTCTACACATTACGCATAGTTAAGGTTAGTGATTTAAACAAACCTTAAGCCCTGATCTTTAAACACTGGCATGTAACTCATTTGTGCTGTGAATGAGGTTGAATCATATGGCATGTTGAGGAGAGGAGTGCTATTGTATTTCTAAGTTATTGGACTTACAATTCTTGCCTGGGATAAAGGCAGAGGAAAAAATAAGCAAAATATATCCATAAACGTATAATAATTAAAGGAAAGACCTGAGCCCGATCTTTTTATCCAACAAACCACACTTTGGCTCTAGGCTGAAAGCAGATCAAAGCACTTCAGAATGATGTGGAAGTGGACTGAAGTAGAGCATCTTTCTCATCATTCAAATCCAATCATCTCACACAATAAGGAAACAGAATCCAGCCCGTACATGGTGATCAGACTGCACTTCTGTGAGTGGTGACTATGAAGTTCAGGAACTATAGAATTGTTTTCTACACTACTGACGTCATACTGTCAGTTAATCATTTCAATTTCTTTATTGTTTTCTTTATTTTTAAGTATTTAACACTGTGAGAAAAAAAAATGTGCGAAAATCTTACCTTTACGGGTACAATCCCAGCTCAAAAACAAACAAACAAAAAAATCGTTGTATATTAATATTAACGTGTACGTATACATAAGTGAAAATATAAGCATAAACATATATTTATAGTTAATAAAAATGTTACGGTGAACATTTTACGGTGAATTGCAGGCTAAGCGCACGTGACGTGCCATTCAAGCTTTCGCGCCCGCGCCCTCTCTCACCTAATGTTTGCGGCTAAATGCAAATGATCTTAATAAGCAATCCGGCGGCTAGAAAAGAAAAAGAAAAAATCCCAAGATGAAGCACATATATCAGTTTCAGGTACGTTCATTGTTTTGGCTGTTGACGTTAATAACGTCGGTAATAATTTTACCACCACCAACGCATCTGCCTTAGTATTCTAGATTCCATGGCATAAAATTGATTATATAAAAACAATGAGGCAATAATTATTAACTAATAATAATAATATGGTTTCATTGAATAACACTGTTAAAATGCATAAGCTAATACAAAATAATTTATGTACATTAGATTTTATTACAAATGCATACAATTGGAAGTCTACTAGTCAAGACATTGCAGCAGTATAAATGAATATATACTTTTTTTAAATAAACTTCTGTTACAACTAGCCAGCTAGTGTTGGCATCTGTTACCTTTTAAACAAAGTATTCACTGGACAAAAACGGTTTTAAATATAAAAAGAAACATTCTCTCACTTTTAACTGCCTTTATTTATAACCTGTAATTTTTTATTTTAACTTAAAACATTAAACAGCTGAGACATAAACTCCACTGACAGTTGTTGTATGGCCACCAGCTTCTTTAAGCGCTACAGTGCATTTCATTCTCATGAACTACTTATTGCCCCCTCTGAAATAAGTCAATTTCTAAAATTTCTGTAAGTGTTATTACTAGAAAGTTGAAGCATTTAGGAACAGCAGTAAATCAGCCACAAAGTGGAGGACCACATAATGTTGCGCAAGAACTGTACAGCAGGAGCTTCATGGAATGAGTGTCTATGAGGTAGCAACTACATGCAAGACTCATATCACCAAATACAATGCCAAACATTGAATGGCATGGTGTAAAGCACACCACCATTCAACTCTGGAGGACTAGAAACTTGTTCTGTAGAGTGACGAATCATCCTTCTTTGTGTGGATGTCTAAACAGTGAGTCTGGGTTTGGTAGATGCCAGGGGACCTTTACCTTCTAGAAGCCATTTTGGAAAATGCTATGCTTTCAACTTTGTGGGAACAGTTTGGAGAAGGCCCTTTTCTAATTCAGGATGATTGAAGTTCCATAAAGACATTTCTCTTCACGGTCACTACTGTGCAGACTCAATGGTCACACTACACTTTTCATATCTCTTGTTGAGAGTGATCCTTAAACCAGTGTGTCATCTGTTTTCTGCATCCTGCTTAATTCACAGAATATTCTGCAAAGTCAGTATGAAGGATAGTGATGTAATTTCATATTGGCTAGTGAGAAATAAAGCATGCACATGCTGGTGAACAGAATGGATTATAATGATAGCCTTTATTACATTTTGGAAAACAGCATAAGACCCTTTTAAATGCTGTTCCTGGTTTTCAAAATATCAATAAATCTTTTTAAAATGCAGTATTGGACAGTATAATTTGAAGAGACATTAAAGGAGAAGTCCACTTCCAGAACAACAATTTACAAATAATTACTCACCCCCTTGTCATCCAAGATGTTCATGTCTTTCTTTCTTCAGTCGTAAAGAAATTATGTTTTTGAGGAAAACATTTCAGCATGTTTCTCCATATAATGGACTTAAATGGTGCCCCGATTTTGAACTTCCAAAATGCAGTTTAAGTGCAGCTTCAAACGATCCCAAATGCGGTTGTAAACGATCCCAGCCTAGAAAGGTCTTATCTAGCATAACGATCAGTTATTTTCATAAAAATAATACAATTTATATACTTTTTAATGCCAAATGCTCGTCTTACTCTGCCTGGACTGTTTTTCTTCCAGTTCATGACAGTGAGGGTATGTCGAAAAACTCCCGTCTCATGTTCTCCCTCAACTTTGAAATTGTCCTATATCGCTGTTTTACCTTTTTTGTTAAGGATGTTTGATCATCTTTACATCTTCACTTTTCAAAGACTATGTTGGTACTTCTGCAGCGATGTAGGATGATTTTGAAATGATTTTTGAAGTTGAGGGAGAAAATACGATTGGAGTTTTTCGACATACCTTAACTGCACTGAGTCAGAATACACAGAGTTCATGGAGAGAAAGGCAGGAGGAGCATTTGAGATTAAAAAGTACTTCGATTGTTTTTTTTTTAAAAATAAAAATAACCGATCGTTTCGATAGATAATACCCTTCTTCCTCGGACGGGATCGTTTACAACCACATTTGGGATTGTTTGAAGGCGCATTTTAACTGCCTTTTGGAAGCTCAAACTCGGGGCACCATAGTAGTCCATTATATGGAGAAAAATGCAGAAATGTTTTCCTCAAAAAACATAATTTCTTTACGACTGAAGAAAGAAAGACATTAACATCTTGGATGACAAGGGGGTGAGTACATTATATGTGAATCTTTGTTTTGGAAGTGGACTTCTTCTTTAAGTACATTAAAGTTTTGCCTTTAATTTGTTTTGCCTTTTAAAAATTATTATACCCAAAATTTATACTGGAATACTATGCACTTAAATTCAAAAAAGGTCTTCACATGAAGTTATTCCACATTCACTGAGTCATAATGGAAACGTCTGGGTGGAAAAATTTTATCTTACTTCTACAACCATACTTCCACTGTACAAATACCTGCTCTAATGTAAAAAGGAATTAAACACTGTTTTGTCTTGTTGCCCTTTCAGCATAAGGGTAACATTTTCCCATGATGGTTTCAGAAAGGCAAACAAAGAACTTGGCAGGGTGGGGCACAGGTTCACAGCTGAGATGCCCCATGCATGTTTTAAAAATAATTAAGTGATTAAGGACTAATGTCATACAATGATTTATATGAATATATTAAAGAGCAATGCTGTAATGGAAATAAGTTACATTTTCTTTTGTAATAGCATCATTCATATCCATACTTAAAATGCTGTTTAAGCATTTGGGAATTTTTTACTAAACTTAAAATTTGATATCAATATCTCCAACATCCACACAACCATAAACCATAACAACAAGCTTGGGGCTCCCCCTTTTGGTCATAAACAACACTTACAGTAACACAGAGTTTAAAACAGTTTGTCTAAAAGCCCCCAGAGATTAGGACAAATGCAACTGTGGTGTAAGAAAATAAAAGAAAGAAAGACCGAAAGAAAGAAAGAAAGAAAGAAAGAAAGAAAATAAACAAAACAAATCATAATAAAATAAAGTACTTGATTAAATCTTTTGGTAGTGGAAGTAAAGTGTCTAGCCTACTCTTGCATAATAATGAATAGATAAAGTTTTATATACGCATATTGTTGTTTACTGTGCTGTAATTGACAATAAATTTAAATAGCATTGTGTTGCAGGCAGTAAAGTTAATATATTATTAAGTTTATATAATATTCGCTTGACTTAAACTTTCTATTCTTGTGCAGTTTATCTGCTGTTAGATCTCTTTATAGTAGTGAAAACACAGCAAACATTTTGGAGCCTTAATCCAGCGCCTTAGACCGCTCGGCCAAGCTACCCCATGTGACGTTGTCTGCCCGCTGTTTTCCGCCTGCTGCTTTCCGCTAACTTTTTTTTCCTGTCGTGCTACGGCACAAACCAATGCCTTGAAATTCTCCGCCATAAAGGCCTCCTTCATACAGGGGTACGCAGTCCCCCTGCCTGTGGAGTGCAGGTCCATCTCTGATCAAGCGCACCTGAACCCGCTAATCAAGGCCTTTGGGGCTTACTTGAAAATGGCAGCCAGCTGTGTTGCATTTCAACTCAAAATTCTCAGGCAACTGTTATTTCACCAAAAACTTTCCATGAGCGACATTGGCTGTCTCCATTCTTCTAGACTACTCATCGCTTTTTGCTATTATATTTTGAAAAATCGTTGGAACGCTCTTTTTTTAAAGTACCAATACTTTGACTGTATTTGATGGGTGTCCCTGCATCAACTGGTACAGGCTTCCAGTACTGACTTTGCTAAAAAGCAAAGAAAGCGACAACGGCTGAGTTTGGATGAGCACACAGCATCACTTCACTCAGGCATAGCAGCCTCAAGAGCGTTCCAAAAACCTGCCCTGGCAGCGATGGGATTCAAACCCACACCCCCGAAGAGACTGGAGCCTTAGACCGCTCGGCCACGCTACCCTGTGTGCTGTTGTCCGCCTGCTGTTTTCCGCCCACTGCTTTCCTCCCGCTGCTTTCCGCCCGCTGCTTTCCGCTAACTTTAAAAAAAAGGCTTTTTTTTTAAAGTACCAATACTTTGACTGTATTTGATGGGTGTCCCTGCGTCAACTGGTACAGGCTTCCAGTACTGACTTTGCTAAAAAGCAAAGAAAGCGACAACGGCTAAGTTTGGATGAGCACGCAGCGTCACTTCTCCAGTCGCTTCGCTCAGGCATAGCAGCCTCAAAAGCGTTCCAAAAACCTGCCCTGGCAGTGGTGGGATTCGAACCCACGCCCCCAAAGAGACTGGAGCCTTAATCCAGCGACTTAGACCTTTCCGCCCGCTGCTTTCCGCTAACTGTCGTGCTACGGCACAAACCAATGCCTTGAAATTCTCCGCCGTAAAGGCGTCCTTCATACAGGGGTACGCAGTCCCCCTGCCTGTGGAGTGCAAAAGACTGTCCACCCGCTGTTTTCCGCCCGCTGCTTTCCGCTAACCTTTTTTTCCTGTCGCGCTACGGCACAAACCAATGCCTTGAAATTCTCCGCCGTAAAGGCCTCCTTCATACAGGGGTACGCAGTCCCCCTGCCTGTGGAGTGCAGGTCCATCTCTGATCAAGCGCACCTGAACCCGCTAATCAAGGCCTTTGGGGCTTACTTGAAAATGGCAGCCAGCTGTGTTGCATTTCAACTCAAAATGATCAGGCAACTGTTATTTCACCAAAAACTTTCCATGAGCGACATTGGCTGTCTCCATTCTTCTAGACTGCTCATCGCTTTTTGCTATTATATTTTTAAAAATCGTTGGAACGCTTTTTTTTAAAATTACCAATACTTTGACTGTATTTGATGGGTGTCCCTGCGTCAACTGGGACAGGCTTCCAGTAATGACTTTGCTAAGAAGCAAAGAAAGCGAAAACGGCTGAGTTTGGATGAGCACGCAGCGTCACTTCTCCAGTCGCTTCGCTCAGGCATAGCAGCCTCAAGAGCGTTCCAAAAGACTGTCCATCCGCTGTTTTCCACCAGCTGCTTTCCGCTAACTTTTTTTTCCTGTCGCGCTACGGCACAAACCAATGTCTTGAAATTCTCCGCCGTAAAGGCCTCCTTCATACAGGGGTACGCAGTCCCCCTGCCTGTGATGGGTGTCCCTGCGTCAACAGGGCGCCTCTGTTAGGGTGGAGCAGAGGCTGGGACAGGCTTCCAGTACTGACTTTGCTAAAAAGCAAAGAAAGCGAAAACGGCTGAGTTTGGATGAGCACGCAGCGTCACTTCTCCAGTCGCTTCGCTCAGGCATAGCAGCCTCAAGAGCGTTCCAAAAACCTGCCCTGGCAGCGGTGGGATTCGAACCCACGCCCCCGAAGAGACTGGAGCCTTAGTCCAGCGCCTTTGACCCTTCGGCCACGCTACCCTGTGTGATGTTATCCGCCTGATGTTTTCCGCCCACTGCTTTCCTCCCGCTGCTTTCCGCCCGCTGCTTTCCGCTAACTTTAAAAAAAGGCTTTTTTTTTAAAGTACCAATACTTTGACTGTATTTGATGGGTGTCCCTGCGTCAACTGGTACAGGCTTCCAGTACTGACTTTGCTAAAAAGCAAAGAAAGCGACAACGGCTAAGTTTGGATGAGCACGCAGCGTCACTTCTCCAGTCGCTTCGCTCAGGCATAGCAGCCTCAAAAGCGTTCCAAAAACCTGCCCTGGCAGTGGTGGGATTCGAACCCACGCCCCCAAAGAGACTGGAGCCTTAATCCAGCGACTTAGACCTTTCCGCCCGCTGCTTTCCGCTAACTGTCGTGCTACGGCACAAACCAATGCCTTGAAATTCTCCGCCGTAAAGGCGTCCTTCATACAGGGGTACGCAGTCCCCCTGCCTGTGGAGTGCAAAAGACTGTCCACCCGCTGTTTTCCGCCCGCTGCTTTCCGCTAACTTTTTTTTCCTGTCGCGCTACGGCACAAACCAATGCCTTGAAATTCTCCGCCGTAAAGGCCTCCTTCATACAGGAGTACGCAGTCCCCCTGCCTGTGGAGTGCAGGTCCATCTCTGATCAAGCGCACCTGAACCCGCTAATCAAGGCCTTTGGGGCTTACTTGAAAATGGCAGCCAGCTGTGTTGCATTTCAACTCAAAATTATCAGGCAACTGTTATTTCACCAAAAACTTTCCATGAGCGACATTGGCTGTCTCCATTCTTCTAGACTGCTCATCGCTTTTTGCTATTATATTTTTAAAAATCGTTGGAACGCTTTTTTTTAAAATTACCAATACTTTGATTGTATTTGATGGGTGTCCCTGCGTCAACTGGGACAGGCTTCCAGTACTGACTTTGCTAAGAAGCAAAGAAAGCGAAAACGGCTGAGTTTGGATGAGCACGCAGCGTCACTTCTCCAGTCGCTTCGCTCAGGCATAGCAGCCTCAAGAGCGTTCCAAAAGACTGTCCACCCGCTGTTTTCCACCCGCTGCTTTCCGCTAACTTTTTTTTCCTGTCGCGCTACGGCACAAACCAATGCCTTGAAATTCTCCGCCGTAAAGGCCTCCTTCATACAGGGGTACGCAGTCCCCCTGCCTGTGATGGGTGTCCCTGCGTCAACAGGGCGCCTCTGTTACGGTGGAGCAGAGGCTGGGACAGGCTTCCAGTACTGACTTTGCTAAAAAGCGAAAACGGCTGAGTTTGGATGAGCACGCAGCGTCACTTCTCCAGTTGCTTCGCTCAGGCATAGCAGCCTCAAGAGCGTTCCAAAAACCTGCCCTGGCAGCGGTGGGATTCAAGCCCACGCCCCCGAAGAGACTGGAGCCTTAATCCAGCGCCTTAGACAGCTCGGCCACGCTACCCTGTGTGACGTTGTCTGCCTGCTGTTTTCCGCCCACTGCTTTCCTCCCGCTGCTTTCCGCCCGCTGCTTTCCGCTAACTTTAAAAAAAAAGCTTTTTTTTTTAAAGTACCAATACTTTGACTGTATTTGATGGGTGTCCCTGCGTCAACTGGTACAGGCTTCCAGTACTGACTTTGCTAAAAGCAAAGAAAGCGACAACGGCTGAGTTTGGATGAGCACGTCACTTCTCCAGTCGCTGTTGGGCCGTGATCCACGGCTCACTTCAGCAGGTGGAAAGGCTTCACAATACTGACTTTACCAAGTAGCTGCAGTCTAACCCGGTTTGCGTGAAACAAATCTGCTACCATGCGGGTTAGAGAGCATCCCTGCCTTGGTTAAAATCGCATGCTGGCAGCAGTGGGACGCGAACCCACGCCCCCGAAGGGACTGGAGCCTAAATCCAGTGCCTTAGACCACTCGGCCACGCTACCCTGTTGGATGTTCCTTCGTGGGCCCTTTTCTGCCCTCTCCCCACCCCAAAGACAGCGAGAACGGCGGCCACGGGCCGCCTTCGCAAACCTCGCCGAGTGCATCCGAGTTTTTTGCTCAGGCACAAGAGCCTTCCAAAAACCTGCCCTGGCAGCGGTGGGATTCGAACCCACGCCCCCGAAGAGACTGGAGCCTTAATACAGCGCCTTAGACCTTTCCGCCCGCTGCTTTCCGCCCGCTGCTTTCCGCCCGCTGCTTTCCGCCCGCTGCTTTCCGCCCGCTGCTTTCCGCTAACTTTTTTTTCCTGTCGCGCTACGGCACAAACTAATGCCTTGAAATTCTCCGCCGTAAAGGCCTCCTTCATACAGGGGTACGCAGTCCCCCTGCCTGTGGAGTGCAGGTCCATCTCTGATCAAGCGCACCTGAACCCGCTAATCAAGGCCTTTGGGGCTTACTTGAAAATGGCAGCCAGCTGTGTTTCATTTCAACTCAAAATTATCAGGCAACTGTTATTTCACCAAAAACTTTCCATGAGCGACATTGGCTGTCTCCATTCTTCTAGACTACTCATCGCTTTTTGCTATTATATTTTGAAAAATCGTTGGAACGCTTTTTTTTTAAATTACCAATACTTTGACTGTATTTGATGGGTGTCTCTGCGGCAACTGGGACAGGCTTCCAGTACTGACTTTGCTAAAAAGCAAAGAAAGCGAAAACGGCTGAGTTTGGATGAGCACGCAGCATCACTTCTCCAGTCGCTTCGCTCAGGCATAGCAGCCTCAAGAGCGTTCCAAAAGACTGTCCACCCGCTGTTTTCCACCCGCTGCTTTCCGCTAACTTTTTTCCTGTCGCGCTACGGCACAAACCAATGCCTTGAAATTCTCCGCCGTAAAGGCCTCCTTCATACAGGGGTACGCAGTCCCCCCTGCCTGAGATGGGTGTCCCTGCGTCAACAGGGCGCCTCTGTTAGGGTGGAGCAGAGGCTGGGACAGGCTTCCAGTACTGACTTTGCTAAAAAGCAAAGAAAGCGAAAACGGCTGAGTTTGGATGAGCACGCAGCGTCACTTCTCCAGTCGCTTCGCTCAGGAATAGCAGCCTCAAGAGCGTTCCAAAAACCTGCCCTGACAGCGGTGGGATTCGAACCCACGCCCCCGAAGAGCCTGGAGCCTTAATCCAGCGCCTTAGACCGCTCGGCCACGCTACCCCGTGTGATGTTGTCCACCTGCTGTTTTCCGCCCACTGCTTTCCTCCCGCTGCTTTCCGCTAACTTTAAAAAAAAAGCGTTTTTTTTTAAAGTACCAATACTTTGACTGTATTTGATGGGTGTCCCTGCGTCAACTGGTACAGGCTTCCAGTACTGACTTTGCTAAAAGCAAAGAAAGCGACAACGGCTGAGTTTGGATGAGCACGTCACTTCTCCAGTCGCTGTTGGGCCGTGATCCACGGCTCACTTCAGCAGGTGGAAAGGCTTCACAATACTGACTTTACCAAGTAGCTGCAGTCTAACCTGGTTTATGGAAACAAACCTTGCTACCACAGCGGTTAGAGTGGCCTCCCTGCCTTGTTGTGTTAGCATGCTGGCAGCAGTGGATTCAAAACCCACGCCCCAAAGAGACTGAGCCTAAATCCAGCTTCTAGACTACTCGGCCACGCTTACCCTGTTGCGTTCCTTCAGGCCCTTTTTCTGCCCTCTCCCCACCCTAAAGACAGTAAGAACCGCGCCACCGGGTCAGCTTCTTCGCGAACTCCTCGCTGAGTGCATCCGAAGTTTTGCTCAGGCACAAGAGAGCCTCCAAAACCTGCCCTAGCAGCAGTGGGATTCAAACCACGCCTAAGAGACTGGAGCCTTAATCCAGCTTCTTTAGACCTTTCCCCGCTCGCTGCTTTCCGCCACAGCTTCCCCGGGCCTGCTTTCCGCCTAAGAAAGCTCTGCTTTCCGCTGCTTCCGCTTAACTTTTTCCCACGCGGCCGCACAAACCAATGCCTTGAAATTCTCCGCCGTAAAGGCCTCCTCCATACAGGGGTACGCAGTCCCCCTGCCTGTGGAGTGCAAAAGACTGTCCACCCGCTGTTTTCCGCCCGCTGCTTTCCGCTAACTTTTTTTTCCTGTCGCGCTACGGCACAAACCAATGCCTTGAAATTCTCCGCCGTAAAGGCCTCCTTCATACAGGGGTACGCAGGCCCCCTGCCTGTGGAGTGCAGGTCCATCTCTGATCAAGCGCACCTGAACCCGCTAATCAAGGCCTTTGGGGCTTACTTGAAAATGGCAGCCAGCTGTGTTGCATTTCAACTCAAAATTATCAGGCAACTGTTATTTCCCCAAAAACTTTCCATGAGCGACATTGGCTGTCTCCATTCTTCTAGACTACTCATCGCTTTTTGCTATTATATTTTGAAAAATCGTTGGAACGCTTTTTTTTTAAATTACCAATACTTTGACTGTATTTGATGGGTGTCCCGGCGTCAACTGGGACAGGCTTCCAGTACTGACTTTGCTAAAAAGCAAAGAAAGCGAAAACGGCTGAGTTTGGATGAGCACGCAGCATCACTTCTCCAGTCGCTTCGCTCAGGCATAGCAGCCTCAAGAGCGTTCCAAAAGACTGTCCACCCGCTGTTTTCCACCCGCTGCTTTCCGCTAACTTTTCTCCTGTCGCGCTACGGCACAATCCAATGCCTTGAAATTCTCCGCCGTAAAGGCCTCCTTCATACAGGGGTACGCAGTCCCCCTGCCTGTGATGGGTGTCCCTGCGTCAACAGGGCGCCTCTGTTAGGGTGGAGCAGAGGCTGGGACAGGCTTCCAGTACTGACTTTGCTAAAAAGCAAAGAAAGCGAAAACGGCTGAGTTTGGATGAGCACGCAGCGTCACTTCTCCAGTCGCTTCGCTCAGGCATAGCAGCCTCAAGAGCGTTCCAAAAACCTGCCCTGGCAGCGGTGGGATTCAAACCCACGCCCCCGAAGAGACTGGAGCCTTAATCCAGCACCTTAGACCGCTCGGCCACGCTACCCCGTGTGATGTTGTCCACCTGCTGTTTTCCGCCCACTGCTTTCCTCCCGCTGCTTTCCGCTAACTTTAAAAAAAAAGCTTTTTTTTTTAAAGTACCAATACTTTGACTGTATTTGATGGGTGTCCCTGCGTCAACTGGTACAGGCTTCCAGTACTGACTTTGCTAAAAAGCAAAGAAAGCAACAACGGCTGAGTTTGGATGAGCACGTCACTTCTCCAGTCGCTGTTGGGCCGTGATCCACGGCTCACTTCAGCAGGTGGAAAGGCTTCACAATACTGACTTTACCAAGTAGCTGCAGTCTAACCCGGTTTGCGTGAAACAAATCTGCTACCATGCGGGTTAGAGAGCATCCCTGCCTTGGTTAAAATCGCATGCTGGCAGCAGTGGGATTCGAACCCACGCCCCCGAAGAGACTGGAGCCTAAATCCAGTGCCTTAGACCACTCGGCCACGCTACTCTGTTGGATGTTCCTTCGTGGGCCCTTTTCTGCCCTCTCCCCACCCCAAAGACAGCGAGAACGGCGGCCACGGGCCGCCTTCGCAAACCTCGCCGAGTGCATCCGAGTTTTTTGCTCAGGCACAAGAGCCTTCCAAAAACCAGCCCTGGCAGCGGTGGGATTCGAACCCACGCCCCCGAAGAGACTGGAGCCTTAATCCAGCGCCTTAGACCTTTCCGCCCGCTGCTTTCCGCCCGCTGCTTTCCGCCCGCTGCTTTCCGCCCGCTGCTTTCCGCCCGCTGCTTTCCGCCCGCTGCTTTCCGCTAACTTTTTTTTCCTGTCGCGCTACGGCACAAACCAATGCCTTGAAATTCTCCGCCGTAAAGGCCTCCTTGATACAGGGGTACGCAGTCCCCCTGCCTGTGGAGTGCAGGTCTATCTCTGATCAAGCGCACCTGAACCCGCTAATCAAGGCCTTTGGGGCTTACTTGAAAATGGCAGCCAGCTGTGTTGCATTTCAACTCAAAATTATCAGGCAACTGTTATTTCACCAAAAACTTTCCATGAGCGACATTGGCTGTCTCCATTCTTCTAGACTACTCATCGCTTTTTGCTATTATAATTTGAAAAATCGTTGGAATGCTTTTTTTTAAATTACCAATACTTTGACTGTATTTGATGGGTGTCCCTGCGTCAACTGGGACAGGCTTCCAGTACTGACTTTGCTAAAAGGCAAAGAAAGCGAAAACGGCTGAGTTTGGATGAGCACGCAGCGTCACTTCTCCAGTCGCTTCGCTCAGGCATAGCAGCCTCAAGAGCGTTCCAAAAACCTGCCCTGGCAGTGGTGGGATTCAAACCCACGCCCCCGAAGAGACTGGAGCCTTAATCCAGCACCTTTGGGCCGTGATCCACGGCTCACTTCAGCAGGTGGAAAGGCTTCACAATACTGACTTTACCAAGTAGCTGCAGTCTAACCCGGTTTGCGTGAAACAAATCTGCTACCAGGCGGGTTAGAGGGCATCCCTGCCTTGGTTAAAATCGCATGCTGGCAGCAGTGGGATTCGAAACCACGCCCCTGAAGAGACTGAAGCCTAAATCCAACGCCTTAGACCACTCGGCCACGCTACCCTGTTGGATATTCCTTCGTGGGCCCTTTTTTGCCCTCTCCCCACCCCAAAGACAGCGAGAACGGCGGCCACGGGCCGCCTTCGCAAACCTCGCCGAGTGCATCCGAGTTTTTTACTCAGGCACAAGAGCCTTCCAAAAACCTGCCCTGGCAGCGGTGGGATTCGAACCCACGCCCCCGAAGAGACTGGAGCCTTAATCCAGCGCCTTAGACCTTTCCGCCCGCTGCTTTCCGCCCGCTGCTTTCCGCCCGCTGCTTTCCGCCCGCTGCTTTCCGCCCGCTGCTTTCCGCTAACTTTTTTTTCCTGTCGCGCTACGGCACAAACCAATGCCTTGAAATTCTCCGCCGTAAAGGCCTCCTTCATACAGGGGTACGCAGTCCCCCTGCCTGTGGAGTGCAGGTCCATCTCTGCTCAAGCGCACCTGAACCCGCTAATCAAGGCCTTTGGGGCTTACTTGAAAATGGCAGCCAGCTGTGTTGCATTTCAACTCAAAATTATCAGGCAACTGTTATTTCACCAAAAACTTTCCATGAGCGACATTGGCTGTCTCCATTCTTCTAGACTACTCATCGCTTTTTGCTATTATAATTTGAAAAATCGTTGGAATGCTTTTTTTTAAATTACCAATACTTTGCCTGTATTTGATGGGTGTCCCTGCGTCAACTGGGACAGGCTTCCAGTACTGACTTTGCTAAAAGGCAAAGAAAGCGAANTCTGATCAAGCGCACCTGAACCCGCTAATCAAGGCCTTTGGGGCTTACTTGAAAATGGCAGCCAGCTGTGTTGCATTTCAACTCAAAATTATCAGGCAACTGTTATTTCACCAAAAACTTTCCATGAGCGACATTGGCTGTCTCCATTCTTCTAGACTACTCATCGCTTTTTGCTATTATATTTTGAAAAATCGTTGGAACGCTTTTTTTTTAAATTACCAATACTTTGACTGTATTTGATGGGTGTCCCTGCGTCAACTGGGACAGGCTTCCAGTACTGACTTTGCTAAAAAGCAAAGAAAGCGAAAACGGCTGAGTTTGGATGAGCACGCAGCATCACTTCTCCAGTCGCTTCGCTCAGGCATAGCAGCCTCAAGAGCGTTCCAATAGACTGTCCACCCGCTGTTTTCCACCCTCTGCTTTCCGCTAACTTTTTTTCCTGTCGCGCTACGGCACAAACCAATGCCTTGAAATTCTCCGCCGTAAAGGCCTCCTTCATACAGAGGTACGCAGTCCCCCCTGCCTGTGATGGGTGTCCCTGCGTCAACAGGGCGCCTCTGTTAGGGTGGAGCAGAGGCTGGGACAGGCTTCCAGTACTGACTTTGCTAAAAAGCAAAGAAAGCGAAAACGGCTGAGTTTGGATGAGCACGCAGCGTCACTTCTCCAGTCGCTTCGCTCAGGCATAGCAGCCTCAAGAGCGTTCCAAAAACCTGCCCTGGCAGCAGTGGGATTCGAACCCACGCCCCCGAAGAGACTGGAGCCTTAATCCAGCGCCTTAGACTGCTCGGCCACGCTACCCCGTGTGATGTTGTCCACCTGCTGTTTTCCGCCCACTGCTTTCCTCCCGCTGCTTTCCGCTAACTTTAAAAAAAAAAGCTTTTTTTTTTAAAGTACCAATACTTTGACTGTATTTGATGGGTGTCCCTGCGTCAACTGGTACAGGCTTCCAGTACTGACTTTGCTAAAAAGCAAAGAAAGCGACAATGGCTGAGTTTGGATGAGCACGTCACTTCTCCAGTCGCTGTTGGGCCGTGATCCACGGCTCACTTCAGCAGGTGGAAAGGCTTCACAATACTGACTTTACCAAAAAGCTGCAGTCTAACCCGGTTTGCGTGAAACAAATCTGCTACCATGCGGGTTAGAGGGCCTCCCTGCCTTGGTTAAAATCGGATGCTGGCAGCAGTGGGATTCGAACCCACGCCCCCGAAGAGACTGGAGCCTAAATCCAGCGCCTTAGACCACTCGGCCACGCTACCCTGTTGGATGTTCCTTCGTGGGCCCTTTTCTGCCCTCTCCCCACCCCAAAGACAGCGAGAACGGCGGACACGGGCCGCCTTCGCAAACCTCGCCGAGTGCATCCGAGTTTTTTGCTCAGGCACAAGAGCCTTCCAAAAACCTGCCCTGGCAGCGGTGGGATTCGAACCCACGCCCCCGAAGAGACTGGAGCCTTAATCCAGCGCCTTAGACCTTTCCGCCCGCTGCTTTCCGCCCGCTGCTTTCCGCCCGCTGCTTTCCGCCCGCTGCTTTCCGCCCGCTGCTTTCCGCTAACTTTTTTTTCCTGTCGCGCTACGGCACAAACCAATGCCTTGAAATTCTCCGCCGTAAAGGCCTCCTTCATACAGGGGTACGCAGTCCCCCTGCCTGTGGAGTGCAGGTCCATCTCTGATCAAGCGCACCTGAACCCGCTAATCAAGGCCTTTGGGGCTTACTTGAAAATGGCAGCCAGCTGTGTTGCATTTCAACTCAAAATTATCAGGCAACTGTTATTTCACCAAAAACTTTCCATGAGCGACATTGGCTGTCTCCATTCTTCTAGACTACTCATCGCTTTTTGCTATTATATTTTGAAAAATCGTTGGAACGCTTTTTTTTTAAATTACCAATACTTTGACTGTATTTGATGGGTGTCCCTGCGTCAACTGGGACAGGCTTCCAGTACTGACTTTGCTAAAAAGCAAAGAAAGCGAAAACGGCTGAGTTTGGATGAGCACGCAGCATCACTTCTCCAGTCGCTTCGCTCAGGCATAGCAGCCTCAAGAGCGTTCCAATAGACTGTCCACCCGCTGTTTTCCACCCTCTGCTTTCCGCTAACTTTTTTTCCTGTCGCGCTACGGCACAAACCAATGCCTTGAAATTCTCCGCCGTAAAGGCCTCCTTCATACAGGGTACGCAGTCCCCCCTGCCTGTGATGGGTGTCCCTGCGTCAACAGGGCGCCTCTGTTAGGGTGGAGCAGAGGCTGGGACAGGCTTCCAGTACTGACTTTGCTAAAAAGCAAAGAAAGCGAAAACGGCTGAGTTTGGATGAGCACGCAGCGTCACTTCTCCAGTCGCTTCGCTCAGGCATAGCAGCCTCAAGAGCCTTCCAAAAACCTGCCCTGGCAGCGGTGGGATTCGAACCCACGCCCCCGAAGAGACTGGAGCCTTAATACAGCGCCTTAGACCTTTCCGCCCGCTGCTTTCCGCCCGCTGCTTTCCGCCCGCTGCTTTCCGCCCGCTGCTTTCCGCCCGCTGCTTTCCGCCCGCTGCTTTCCGCCCGCTGCTTTCCGCTAACTTTTTTTTCCTGTCGCGCTACGGCACAAACCAATGCCTTGAAATTCTCCGCCGTAAAGGCCTCCTTCATACAGGGGTACGCAGTCCCCCTGCCTGTGGAGTGCAGGTCCATCTCTGATCAAGCGCACCTGAACCCGCTAATCAAGGCTTAGTGCCAGTGTTGGGCTGATCAAATGAGCGAACTGCCAGCTGTGTTGCATTTCAACTCAAAATTATCAGGCAACTGTTATTTCACCAAAAACTTTCCATGAGCGACATTGGCTGTCTCCATTCTTCTAGACTACTCATCGCTTTTTGCTATTATATTTTGAAAAATCGTTGGAACGCTTTTTTTTTAAATTACCAATACTTTGACTGTATTTGATGGGTGTCCCTGCGTCAACTGGGACAGGCTTCCAGTACTGACTTTGCTAAAAAGCAAAGAAAGCGAAAACGGCTGAGTTTGGATGAGCACGCAGCATCACTTCTCCAGTCGCTTCGCTCAGGCATAGCAGCCTCAAGAGCGTTCCAAAAGACTGTCCACCCGCTGTTTTCCACCCGCTGCTTTCCGTTAACTTTTTTCCTGTCGCGCTACGGCACAAACCAATGCCTTGAAATTCTCCGCCGTAAAGGCCTCCTTCATACAGGGGTACGCAGTCCCCCCTGCCTGTGATGGGTGTCCCTGCGTCAACAGGGTGCCTCTGTTAGGGTGGAGCAGAGGCTGGGCCAGGCTTCCACGTCCACGTGACGGCTCACTTCAGCAGGTGGAAAGGCTTCACAATACTGACTTTACCAAAGCTGCAAAGCGAAAAAATCTGCTACCATGCTAGAGTTGCTGGCAGTGGGATTCGAACCCACGCAGACTGGAGCCTAAATCCAGCGCCTTAGACCACTCGGCCACGCTACCCATGTTCCTTCGTGGGCCCTTTTCTGCCCTCTCCCCACCCCAAAGACAGCGAGAAGGCATCGCAAACCTCGCCGAGTGCATCCGAGTTTTTTGCTCAGGCACAAGAGCCTTCCAAAAACCTGCCCTGGCAGCGGTGGGATTCGAACCCACACCCCCGAAGAGACTGGAGCCTTAATCCAGCGCCTTAGACCTTTCCGCCCGCTGCTTTCCGCCCGCTGCTTTCCGCCCGCTGCTTTCCGCCCGCTGCTTTCCGCCCGCTGCTTTCCGCCCGCTGTGGAGTGCAGGTCCATCTCTGATCAAGCGCACCTGAACCCGCTAATCAAGGCCTTTGGGGCTTACTTGAAAATGGCAGCCAGCTGTGTTGCATTTCAACTCAAAATTATCAGGCAACTGTTATTTCACCAAAAACTTTCCATGGGCGGAACGCTTTTTTTTTAAATTACCAATACTTTGACTGTATTTGATGGGTGTCCCTGCGTCAACTGGGACAGGCTTCCAGTACTGACTTTGCTAAAAAGCAAAGAAAGCGAAAACGGCTGAGTTTGGATGAGCACGCAGCATCACTTCTCCAGTCGCTTCGCTCAGGCATAGCAGCCTCAAGAGCGTTCCAAAAGACTGTCCACCCGCTGTTTTCCACCCGCTGCTTTCCGCTAACTTTTTTCCTGTCGCGCTACGGCACAAACCAATGCCTTGAAATTCTCCGCCGTAAAGGCCTCCTTCATACAGGGGTACGCAGTCCCCCCTGCCTGTGATGGGTGTCCCTGCGTCAACAGGGTGCCTCTGTTAGGGTGGAGCAGAGGCTGGGACAGGCTTCCAGTACTGACTTTGCTAAAAAGCAAAGAAAGCGAAAACGGCTGAGTTTGGATGAGCACGCAGCGTCACTTCTCCAGTCGCTTCGCTCAGGAATAGCAGCCTCAAGAGCGTTCCAAAAACCTGCTCTGGCAGCGGTGGGATTCGAACCCACGCCCCCGAAGAGACTGGAGCCTTAATCCAGCGCCTTAGACCGCTCGGCCACGCTACCCCGTGTGATGTTGTCCACCTGCTGTTTTCCGCCCACTGCTTTCCTCCCGCTGCTTTCCGCTAACTTTAAAAAAAAAGCTTTTTTTTTTAAAGTACCAATACTTTGACTGTATTTGATGGGGGTCCCTGCGTCAACTGGTACAGGCTTCCAGTACTGACTTTGCTAAAAAGCAAAGAAAGCGACAACGGCTGAGTTTGGATGAGCACGTCACTTCTCCAGTCGCTGTTGGGCCGTGATCCACGGCTCACTTCAGCAGGTGGAAAGGCTTCACAATACTGACTTTACCAAAAAGCTGCAGTCTAACCCGGTTTGCGTGAAACAAATCTGCTACCATGCGGGTTAGAGGGCCTCCCTGCCTTGGTTAAAATCGGATGCTGGCAGCAGTGGGATTCGAACCCACGCCCCCGAAGAGACTGGAGCCTAAATCCAGCGCCTTAGACCACTCGGCCACGCTACCCTGTTGGATGTTCCTTCGTGGGCCCTTTTCTGCCCTCTCCCCACCCCAAAGACAGCGAGAACGGCGGACACGGGCCGCCTTCGCAAACCTCGCCGAGTGCATCCGAGTTTTTTGCTCAGGCACAAGAGCCTTCCAAAAACCTGCCCTGGCAGCGGTGGGATTCGAACCCACACCCCCGAAGAGACTGGAGCCAATCCAAAAAGCGGTGGGATTCGAACCCCCACCCCCGAAGAGACTGGAGCCTTAATCCAGCGCCTTAGACCTTTCCGCCCGCTGCTTTCCGCCCGCTGCTTTCCGCCCGCTGCTTTCCGCCCGCTGCTTTCCGCCCGCTGCTTTCCGCCCGCTGCTTTCCGCCCGCTGTGGAGTGCAGGTCCATCTCTGATCAAGCGCACCTGAACCCGCTAATCAAGGCCTTTGGGGCTTACTTGAAAATGGCAGCCAGCTGTGTTGCATTTCAACTCAAAATTATCAGGCAACTGTTATTTCACCAAAAACTTTCCATGAGCGACATTGGCTGTCTCCATTCTTCTAGACTACTCATCGCTTTTTGCTATTATATTTTGAAAAATCGTTGGAACGCTTTTTTTTTAAATTACCAATACTTTGACTGTATTTGATGGGTGTCCCTGCGTCAACTGGGACAGGCTTCCAGTACTGACTTTGCTAAAAAGCAAAGAAAGCGAAAACGGCTGAGTTTGGATGAGCACGCAGCATCACTTCTCCAGTCGCTTCGCTCAGGCATAGCAGCCTCAAGAGCGTTCCAAAAGACTGTCCACCCGCTGTTTTCCACCCGCTGCTTTCCGCTAACTTTTTTTCCTGTCGCGCTACGGCACAAACCAATGCCTTGAAATTCTCCGCCGTAAAGGCCTCCTTCATACAGGGGTACGCAGTCCCCCCTGCCTGTGATGGGTGTCCCTGCGTCAACAGGGCGCCTCTGTTAGGGTGGAGCAGAGGCTGGGACAGGCTTCCAGTACTGACTTTGCTAAAAAGCAAAGAAAGCGAAAACGGCTGAGTTTGGATGAGCACGCAGCGTCACTTCTCCAGTCGCTTCGCTCAGGCATAGCAGCCTCAAGAGCGTTCCAAAAACCTGCCCTGGCAGCGGTGGGATTCGAACCCACGCCCCCGAAGAGACTGGAGCCTTAATCCAGCGCCTTAGACCGCTCGGCCACGCTACCCCGTGTGATGTTGTCCACCTGCTGTTTTCCGCCCACTGCTTTCCTCCCGCTGCTTTCCGCTAACTTTAAAAAAAAAGCTTTTTTTTTTAAAGTACCAATACTTTGACTGTATTTGATGGGTGTCCCTGCGTCAACTGGTACAGGCTTCCAGTACTGACTTTGCTAAAAAGCAAAGAAAGCGACAACGTTTGGATGAGCACGC
The DNA here is from genome assembly GCA_012976165.1 of Labeo catla. Taxonomy (NCBI): domain Eukaryota; kingdom Metazoa; phylum Chordata; class Actinopteri; order Cypriniformes; family Cyprinidae; genus Labeo; species Labeo catla. The sequence goes on along the minus strand of VONZ01002057.1, from coordinate 29,722 downwards.
AGCGTCACTTCTCCAGTCGCTGTTGGGCCGTGATCCACGGCTCACTTCAGCAGGTGGAAAGGCTTCACAATACTGACTTTCCCAAGTAGCTGCAGTCTAACCCGGTTTGCGTGAAACAAACCTGCTACCATGCGGGTTAGAGGGCCTCCCTGCCTTGGTTAAAATTATATGCTGGCAGCAGTGGGATTCGAACCCATGCCCCCGAAGAGACTGGAGCCTAAATCCAGCGCCTTAGACCACTCGGCCACGCTACCCTGTTGGGTGTGCCTTCGTGGGCCCTTTTCTGCCCTCTCTCCACCCCAAAGACAGAGAGAACGCAAACCTCACCGAGTGCATCCGAGTTTTTTGCTCAGGCACAAGAGCCTTCCAAAAACCTGCCCTGGCAGCGGTGGGATTCGAACCCACGCCCCCGAAGAGACTGGAGCCTTAATCCAGCGCCTTAGACCTTTCCGCCCGCTGCTTTCCGACCGCTGCTTTCCGCTAACTTTTTTTTCCTGTCGTGCTACGGCACAAACCAATGCCTTGAAATTCTCCGCCGTAAAGGCCTCCTTCATACAGGGGTACGCAGTCCCCCTGCCTGTGGAGTGCAGGTCCATCTCTGATCAAGCGCACCTGAACCCGCTAATCAAGGCCTTTGGGGCTTACTTGAAAATGGCAGCCAGCTGTGTTGCATTTCAACTCAAAATTATCAGGCAACTGTTATTTCACCAAAAACTTTCCATGAGCGACATTGGCTGTCTCCATTCTTCTAGACTACTCATCGCTTTTTGCTATTATATTTTGAAAAATCGTTGGAACGCTTTTTTTTTAAAATTACCAATACTTTGACTGTATTTGATGGGTGTCTCTGCGTCAACTGGGACAGGCTTCCAGTACTGACTTTGCTAAAAAGCAAAGAAAGCGAAAACGGCTGAGTTTGGATGAGCACGCAGCATCACTTCTCCAGTCGCTTCGCTCAGGCATAGCAGCCGCAAGAGCGTTCCAATAGACTGTCCACCCGCTGTTTTCCACCCTCTGCTTTCCGCTAACTTTTTTTCCTGTCGCGCTACGGCACAAACCAATGCCTTGAAATTCTCCGCCGTAAAGGCCTCCTTCATACAGGGGTACGCAGTCCCCCCTGCCTGTGATGGGTGTCCCTGCGTCAACAGGGCACCTCTGTTAGGGTGGAGCAGAGGCTGGGACAGGCTTCCAGTACTGACTTTGCTAAAAAGCAAAGAAAGCGAAAACGGCTGAGTTTGGATGAGCACGCAGCATCACTTCTCCAGTCGCTTCGCTCAGGCATAGCAGCCTCAAGAGCCTTCCAAAAACCTGCCCTGGCAGCGGTGGGATTCGAACCCACGCCCCCGAAGAGACTGGAGCCTTAATACAGCGCCTTAGACCTTTCCGCCCGCTGCTTTCCGCCCGCTGCTTTGCTGCTTTCCGCCCGCTGCTTTCCGCCCGCTGCTTTCCGCCCGCGCTTTCCGCCGCTGCTTTCCGCTAACTTTTTTTTTCCTGTCGCGCTACGGCACAAACCAATGCCTTGAAATTCTCCGCCGTAAAGGCCTCCTTCATACAGGGGTACGCAGTCCCCCTGCCTGTGGAGTGCAGGTCCATCTCTGATCAAGCGCACCTGAACCCGCTAATCAAGGCCTTTGGGGCTTACTTGAAAATGGCAGCCAGCTGTGTTGCATTTCAACTCAAAATTATCAGGCAACTGTTATTTCACCAAAAACTTTCCATGAGCGACATTGGCTGTCTCCATTCTTCTAGACTACTCATCGCTTTTTGCTATTATATTTTGAAAAATCGTTGGAACGCTTTTTTTTTAAATTACCAATACTTTGACTGTATTTGATGGGTGTCCCTGCGTCAACTGGGACAGGCTTCCAGTACTGACTTTGCTAAAAAGCAAAGAAAGCGAAAACGGCTTCGCTCAGGCATAGCAGCCTCAAGAGCGTTCCAAAAACCTGCCCTGGCAGTGGTGGGATTCGAACCCACGCCCCCGAAGAGACTGGAGCCTTAATCCAGCGCCTTAGACCACTCGGCCTTAGACCACTTCTCCAGTCGCTTCGCTCAGGCATAGCAGCCTCAAGAGCGTTCCAAAAGACTGTCCACCCGCTGTTTTCCACCCGCTGCTTTCCGTTAACTTTTTTCCTGTCGCGCTACGGCACAAACCAATGCCTTGAAATTCTCCGCCGTAAAGGCCTCCTTCATACAGGGGTACGCAGTCCCCCCTGCCTGTGTTGGGTGTCCCTGCGTCAACAGGGTGCCTCTGTTAGGGTGGAGCAGAGGCTGGGACAGGCTTCCAGTACTGACTTTGCTAAAAAGCAAAGAAAGCGAAAACGGCTGAGTTTGGATGAGCACGCAGCATCACTTCTCCAGTCGCTTCGCTCAGGCATAGCAGCCTCAAGAGCGTTCCAAAAGACTGTCCACCCGCTGTTTTCCACCCGCTGCTTTCCGCTAACTTTTTTTCCTGTCGCGCTACGGCACAAACCAATGCCTTGAAATTCTCCGCCGTAAAGGCTTCCTTCATACAGGGGTACGCAGTCCCCCCTGCCTGTGATGGGTGTCCCTGCGTCAACAGGGTGCCTCTGTTAGGGTGGAGCAGAGGCTGTGACAGGCTTCCAGTACTGACTTTGCTAAAAAGCAAAGAAAGCGAAAACGGCTGAGTTTGGATGAGCACGCAGCGTCACTTCTCCAGTCGCTTCGCTCAGGCATAGCAGCCTCAAGAGCGTTCCAAAAACCTGCCCTGGCAGCGGTGGGATTCAAACCCACGCCCCCGAAGAGACTGGAGCCTTAATCCAGCACCTTAGACCGCTCGGCCACGCTACCCCGTGTGATGTTGTCCACCTGCTGTTTTCCGCCCACTGCTTTCCTCCCGCTGCTTTCCGCTAACTTTAAAAAAAAAGCTTTTTTTTTAAAGTACCAATACTTTGACTGTATTTGATGGGTGTCCCTGCGTCAACTGGTACAGGCTTCCAGTACTGACTTTGCTAAAAAGCAAAGAAAGCGACAACGGCTGAGTTTGGATGAGCACGTCACTTCTCCAGTCGCTGTTGGGCCGTGATCCCCGGCTCACTTCAGCAGGTGGAAAGGCTTCACAATACTGACTTTACCAAAAAGCTGCAGTCTAACCCGGTTTGCGTGAAACAAATCTGCTACCATGCGGGTTAGAGGGCCTCCCTGCCTTGGTTAAAATCGGATGCTGGCAGCAGTGGGATTCGAACCCACGCCCCCGAAGAGACTGGAGCCTAAATCCAGCGCCTTAGACCACTCGGCCACGCTACCCTGTTGGATGTTCCTTCGTGGGCCCTTTTCTGCCCTCTCCCCACCCCAAAGACAGCGAGAACGGTGGACACGGGCCGCCTTCGCAAACCTCGCCGAGTGCATCCGAGTTTTTTGCTCAGGCACAAGAGCCTTCCAAAAACCTGCCCTGGCAGCGGTGGGATTCGAACCCACACCCCCGAAGAGACTGGAGCCTTAATCCAGCGCCTTAAACCTTTCCGCCCGCTGCTTTCCGCCCGCTGCTTTCCGCCCGCTGCTTTCCGCCCGCTGCTTTCCGCCCGCTGCTTTCCGCCCGCTGCTTTCCGCTAACTTTTTTTTCCTGTCGCGCTACGGCACAAACCAATGCCTTGAAATTCTCCGCCGTAAAGGCCTCCTTCATACAGGGGTACGCAGTCCCCCTGCCTGTGGAGTGCAGGTCCCTCTCTGCTCAAGCGCACCTGAACCCGCTAATCAAGGCCTTTGGGGCTTACTTGAAAATGGCAGCCAGCTGTGTTGCATTTCAACTCAAAATTCTCAGGCAACTGTTATTTCACCAAAAACTTTCCATGAGCGACATTGGCTGTCTCCATTCTTCTAGACTACTCATCGCTTTTTGCTATTATATTTTGAAAAATCGTTGGAACGCTTTTTTTTTAAATTACCAATACTTTGACTGTATTTGATGGGTGTCCCTGCGTCAACTGGGACAGGCTTCCAGTACTGACTTTGCTAAAAACTAAAGAAAGCGAAAACGGCTGAGTTTGGATGAGCACGCAGCATCACTTCTCCAGTCGCTTCGCTCAGGCATAGCAGCCTCAAGAGCGTTCCAATAGACTGTCCACCCGCTGTTTTCCACCCTCTGCTTTCCGCTAACTTTTTTTCCTGTCGCGCTACGGCACAAACCAATGCCTTGAAATTCTCCGCCGTAAAGGCCTCCTTCATACAGGGGTACGCAGTCCCCCCTGCCTGTGATGGGTGTCCCTGCGTCAACAGGGCGCCTCTGTTAGGGTGGAGCAGAGGCTGGGACAGGCTTCCAGTACTGATTTTGCTAAAAAGCAAAGAAAGCGAAAACGGCTGAGTTTGGATGAGCACGCAGCGTCACTTCTCCAGTCGCTTCGCTCAGGCATAGCAACCCACCTCAAAGGCCACCAAAACTGGCGAAGCGGTGGGATTGAACCGTGAGACTGGAGCCTTAATCCAGCGACTTAGACCTTTCCGCCCGCTGCTTTCCGCCCGCTGCTTTCCGCCCGCTGCTTTCCGCCCGCTGCTTTCCGCCCGCTGCTTTCCGCCCGCTGCTTTCCGCTAACTTTTTTTTCCTGTCGCGCTACGGCACAAACCAATGCCTTGAAATTCTCCGCCGTAAAGGCCTCCTTCATACAGGGGTCCGCAGTCCCCCTGCCTGTGGAGTGCAGGTCCATCTCTGATCAAGCGCACCTGAACCCGCTAATCAAGGCCTTTGGGGCTTACTTGAAAATGGCAGCCAGCTGTGGTGCATTTCAACTCAAAATTATCAGGCAACTGTTATTTCACCAAAAACTTTCCATGAGCGACATTGGCTGTCTCCATTCTTCTAGACTGCTCATCGCTTTTTGCTATTATATTTTTAAAAATCGTTGGAACGCTTTTTTTTAAAATTACCAATACTTTGACTGTATTTGATGGGTGTCCCTGCGTCAACTGGGACAGGCTTCCAGTAATGACTTTGCTAAGAAGCAAAGAAAGCGAAAACGGCTGAGTTTGGATGAGCACGCAGCGTCACTTCTCCAGTCGCTTCGCTCAGGCATAGCAGCCTCAAGAGCGTTCCAAAAGACTGTCCATCCGCTGTTTTCCACCAGCTGCTTTCCGCTAACTTTTTTTTCCTGTCGCGCTACGGCACAAACCAATGTCTTGAAATTCTCCGCCGTAAAGGCCTCCTTCATACAGGGGTACGCAGTCCCCCTGCCTGTGATGGGTGTCCCTGCGTCAACAGGGCGCCTCTGTTAGGGTGGAGCAGAGGCTGGGACAGGCTTCCAGTACTGACTTTGCTAAAAAGCAAAGAAAGCGAAAACGGCTGAGTTTGGATGAGCACGCAGCGTCACTTCTCCAGTCGCTTCGCTCAGGCATAGCAGCCTCAAGAGCCTTCCAAAAACCTGCCCTGGCAGCGGTGGGATTCGAACCCACGCCCCCGAAGAGACTGGAGCCTTAATACAGCTTTGACCTCTTCGCCACGCTACTCCTGTGTGTGATGTTATCCGGGCCTGATGTTTTCCTACCACTGCTTTCCCTCCGCTTAAGTCATCACAGCTTTTCCGCCAATCCTTTAAAAGGCTTTTTTAAAGTACCAATAATACTTTAATCACGATGGTGTCCCTGCGCCAACTGTACAGGCTTCAGTACTGACTTTGCTAAAAGCAAAGAAAGCGGCTACAACGCTAAGTTTGATTGTTAACGAAGGCCATTCTCCAGTCGCTTCACCAGGCATAGCAGCCCTCAAAAGCTGCCTCCAAAACCTGCCCTGGTGCAGTGGTGGATTCAAACCACGCCTCTTAAAAGAGACTGGAGCCTTTAATCCAGCGACTTAGGACCTTCCTCGGCCAGCTAAGCTTCTTCCGCTAACTGTCGTGGGCACGGCACAAACCAATGTCTTGAAATTCTCCTCACCAGAAGGCGCTCTTCATACAGGGGTGCTTTAGTCCCCTGCTCGTGGAGTGCAAAGACTGTCCACCCGCTAAGCTCACTACCAGCTTTCCTCGCTAACCTTTTTTCCTGTCGCTTACTGCACAAACCAATGCCTTGAAATTCTCCACCGTAGCGCCTTCATACAGGCACGCAGTCCCCTGCCTGTGGAGGCAGGTCCATCTCCTGATCAAGCGCACCTGAACCCGGGCTAATCAAGGCCTTTGGGCTTAATTTGAAAATGGTAGCCAGCTGTGCTGCATTTCAACTCAAAATTATCAGGCAACTGTTATTTCACCAAAAACTTTCCATGAGCGACATTGGCTGTCTCCATTCTTCTAGACTACTCATCGCTTTTTGCTATTATATTTTGAAAAATCGTTGGAACGCTTTTTTTTAAATTACCAATACTTTGACTGTATTTGATGGGTGTCCCTGCGTCAACTGGGACAGGCTTCCAGTACTGACTTTGCTAAAAAGCAAAGAAAGCGAAAACGGCTGAGTTTGGATGAGCACGCAGCATCACTTCTCCAGTCGCTTCGCTCAGGCATAGCAGCCTCAAGAGCGTTCCAAAAGACTGTCCACCCGCTGTTTTCCACCCGCTGCTTTCCGCTAACTTTTTTCCTGTCGCGCTACGGCACAAACCAATGCCTTGAAATTCTCCGCCGTAAAGGCCTCCTTCATACAGGGGTACGCAGTCCCCCTGCCTGTGATGGGTGTCCCTGCGTCAACAGGGCGCCTCTGTTACGGTGGAGCAGAGGCTGGGACAGGCTTCCAGTACTGACTTTGCTAAAAAGCGAAAACGGCTGAGTTTGGATGAGCACGCAGCGTCACTTCTCCAGTTGCTTCGCTCAGGCATAGCAGCCTCAAGAGCGTTCCAAAAACCTGCCCTGGCAGCGGTGGGATTCAAGCCCACGCCCCCGAAGAGACTGGAGCCTTAATCCAGCGCCTTAGACAGCTCGGCCACGCTACCCTGTGTGACGTTGTCTGCCTGCTGTTTTCCGCCCACTGCTTTCCTCCCGCTGCTTTCCGCCCGCTGCTTTCCGCTAACTTTAAAAAAAAAGCTTTTTTTTTTAAAGTACCAATACTTTGACTGTATTTGATGGGTGTCCCTGCGTCAACTGGTACAGGCTTCCAGTACTGACTTTGCTAAAAAGCAAAGAAAGCGACAACGGCTGAGTTTGGATGAGCACGTCACTTCTCCAGTCGCTGTTGGGCCGTGATCCACGGCTCACTTCAGCAGGTGGAAAGGCTTCACAATACTGACTTTACCGAAAAGCTGCAGTCTAACCCGGTTTGCGTGAAACAAATCTGCTACCATGCGGGTTAGAGGGCCTCCCTGCCTTGGTTAAAATCGGATGCTGGCAGCAGTGGGATTCGAACCCACGCCCCCGAAGAGACTGGAGCCTAAATCCAGCACCTTAGACCACTCGGCCACGCTACCCTGTTGGATGTTCCTTCGTGGGCCCTTTTCTGCCCTCTCCCCACCCCAAAGACAACGAGAACGGCGGACACGGGCCGCCTTCGCAAACCTCGCCGAGTGCATTCGAGTTTTTTGCTCAGGCACAAGAGCCTTCCAAAAACCTGCCCTGGCAGCGGTGGGATTCGAACCCACACCCCCGAAGAGACTGGAGCCTTAATCCAGCGCCTTAGACCTTTCCGCCCGCTGCTTTCCGCCCGCTGCTTTCCGCCCGCTGCTTTCCGCCCGCTGCTTTCCGCTAACTTTTTTTTCCTGTCGCGCTACGGCACAAACCAATGCCTTGAAATTCTCCGCCGTAAAGGCCTCCTTCATACAGGGGTACGCAGTCCCCCTGCCTGTGGAGTGCAGGTCCATCTCTGATCAAGCGCACCTGAACCCGCTAATCAAGGCCTTTGGGGCTTACTTGAAAATGGCAGCCAGCTGTGTTGCATTTCAACTCAAAATTATCAGGCAACTGTTATTTCACCAAAACCTTTCCATGAGCGACATTGGCTGTCTCCATTCTTCTAGACTACTCATCGCTTTTTGCTATTATATTTTGAAAAATCGTTGGAACGCTTTTTTTTTAAATTACCAATACTTTGACTGTATTTGATGGGTGTCCCTGCGTCAACTGGGACAGGCTTCCAGTACTGACTTTGCTAAAAAGCAAAGAAAGCGAAAACGGCTGAGTTTGGATGAGCACGCAGCATCACTTCTCCAGTCGCTTCGCTCAGGCATAGCAGCCTCAAGAGCGTTCCAAAAGACTGTCCACCCGCTGTTTTCCACCCGCTGCTTTCCGCTAACTTTTTTTCCTGTCGCGCTACGGCACAAACCAATGCCTTGAAATTCTCCGCCGTAAAGGCCTCCTTCATACAGGGGTACGCAGTCCCCCCTGCCTGTGATGGGTGTCCCTGCGTCAACAGGGCGCCTCTGTTAGGGTGGAGCAGAGGCTGGGACAGGCTTCCAGTACTGACTTTGCTAAAAAGCAAAGAAAGCGAAAACGGCTGAGTTTGGATGAGCACGCAGCGTCACTTCTCCAGTCGCTTCGCTCAGGCATAGCAGCCTCAAGAGCGTTCCAAAAACCTGCCCTGGCAGCGGTGGGATTCGAACCCACGCCCCCGAAGAGACTGGAACCTTAATCCAGCACCTTAGACCGCTCGGCCACGCTACCCCGTGTGATGTTGTCCACCTGCTGTTTTCCGCCCACTGCTTTCCTCCCGCTGCTTTCCGCTAACTTTAAAAAAAAAGCTTTTTTTTTTAAGTACCAATACTTTGACTGTATTTGATGGGTGTCCCTGCGTCAACTGGTACAGGCTTCCAGTACTGACTTTGCTAAAAAGCAAAGAAAGCAACAACGGCTGAGTTTGGATGAGCACGTCACTTCTCCAGTCGCTGTTGGGCCGTGATCCACGGCTCACTTCAGCAGGTGGAAAGGCTTCACAATACTGACTTTACCAAGTAGCTGCAGTCTAACCTGGTTTGCGTGAAACAAACCTGCTACCATGCGGGTTAGAGGGCCTCCCTGCCTTGGTTAAAATAGCATGCTGCCAGCAGTGGGATTCAAACCCACGCCCCCGAAGAGACTGGAGCCTAAATCCAGCGCCTTAGACCACTCGGCCACGCTACCCTGTTGGGTGATCCTTCGTGGGCCCTTTTCTGCCCTCTCCCCACCCCAAAGACAGCAAGAACGGCGGCCACGGGCCGCATTCGCAAACCTCGCCGAGTGCATCCGAGTTTTTTGCTCAGGCACAAGAGCCTTCCAAAAACCTGCCCTAGCAGCGGTGGGATTCGAACCCACGCCCCCGAAGAGACTGGAGCCTTAATCCAGCGCCTTAGACCTTTCAGCCCGCTGCTTTCAGCCCGCTGCTTTCCGCCCGCTGCTTTCCGCCCGCTGCTTTCCGCCCGCTGCTTTCCGCTAACTTTTTTTTCCTGTCGCGCTACGGCACAAACCAATGCCTTGAAATTCTCCGCCGTAAAGGCCTCCTCCATACAGGGGTACGCAGTCCCCCTGCCTGTGGAGTGCAAAAGACTGTCCACCCGCTGTTTTCCGCCCGCTGCTTTCCGCTAACTTTTTTTTCCTGTCGCGCTACGGCACAAACCAATGCCTTGAAATTCTCCGCCGTAAAGGCCTCCTTCATACAGGGGTACGCAGTCCCCCTGCCTGTGGAGTGCAGGTCCATCTCTGATCAAGCGCACCTGAACCTGCTAATCAAGGCCTTTGGGGCTTACTTGAAAATGGCAGCCAGCTGTGTTGCATTTCAACTCAAAATTATCAGGCAACTGTTATTTCACCAAAAACTTTCCATGAGCGACATTGGCTGTCTCCATTCTTCTAGACTACTCATCGCTTTTTGCTATTATATTTTGAAAAATCGTTGGAACGCTTTTTTTTAAATTACCAATACTTTGACTGTATTTGATGGGTGTCCCTGCGTCAACTGGGACAGGCTTCCAGTACTGACTTTGCTAAAAAGCAAAGAAAGCGAAAACGGCTGAGTTTGGATGAGCACGCAGCATCACTTCTCCAGTCGCTTCGCTCAGGCATAGCAGCCTCAAGAGCGTTCCAAAAGACTGTCCACCCGCTGTTTTCCACCCGCTGCTTTCCGCTAACTTTTTTCCTGTCGCGCTACGGCACAAACCAATGCCTTGAAATTCTCCGCCGTAAAGGCCTCCTTCATACAGGGGTACGCAGTCCCCCCTGCCTGTGATGGGTGTCCCTGCGTCAACAGGGTGCCTCTGTTAGGGTGGAGCAGAGGCTGTGACAGGCTTCCAGTACTGACTTTGCTAAAAAGCAAAGAAAGCGAAAACGGCTGAGTTTGGATGAGCACGCAGCGTCACTTCTCCAGTCGCTTCGCTCAGGCATAGCAGCCTCAAGAGCGTTCCAAAAACCTGCCCTGGCAGTGGTGGGATTCAAACCCACGCCCCCGAAGAGACTGGAGCCTTAATCCAGCCGCCTTAGGGACCGCCGGCCACGCCACCCCGTAGATGTCCACCTGCTGCTTCCCGCTTCCACCGCTTTCCTCCCGCTGTTCGGCTAACTTTAAAAAAGCTTTTTTGGGTACCAATACTTTGGACTGTATCGATGGGTGTCCCCAAGGCCAACTGGTACAGGCTTCAGTACTGACTTTATAAAAGCAAAAGAAAGCAACAGCGGCTGAGTTTGATGAGCACTGAGCCGCCACTCTCCAGTCGGGCTGTTACCGCGGATCCACGGCTCAATTTCAGCAGGTGGAAAGGTTTCACAATACTGACTTTACCTGCGAAGCTGTAGTCTAACCTGGTTTGCTGAAACAAACCTGCTGCTACCATGCGGGTTAGAGGGCCTCCTGCCTTGGTTAAAATAGCATGCTGTGCAGTGGATTCAAACCCACTTCAAGAGACTGGGCTGGAGCCTCTAACCCAGCCTTAGACCACTCTCCGCCACGCTTACCCTGTTGGTGATCCTTCGTGGGCCCTTTTCTGCCCTCTCCCCACCCCAAAGACAGAGAGAACCGCGGCCACGGGCCGCCTTCGCAAATCTCGCCGAGTGCATCCGAGTTTTTTGCTGAGGCACAAGAGCCTTCCAAAAACCTGCCCTGGCAGCGGTGGGATTCGAACCCACGCCTCGGCAGACTGGAGCCTTAATCCGTTTTGTGACCTTTCAGCCCGCTGCTTTCGTGCCCGCTAAGCTCGCCTACTAAGCTCACTACAAGCTTTCCACTCGGGCTAAGCTCGCTAACTTTTTTTTCCTGTCAGCACACGCAGAATAAAACCAATGCCTTGAAATTCTCCTCACAGAAGGCCTTCATACAGGGGTACGCAGTCCCCCTGCCTGTGGAGTGCAGGTCCATCTCTGATCAAGCGCACCTGAACCCGCTAATCAAGGCCTTTGGGGCTTACTTGAAAATGGCAGCCCGCTGTGTTGCATTTCAACTCAAAATTATCAGGCAACTGTTATTTCACCAAAAACTTTCCATGAGCGACATTGGCTGTCTCCATTCTTCTAGACTACTCATCGCTTTTTGCTATTATAATTTGAAAAATCGTTGGAATGCTTTTTTTTAAATTACCAATACTTTGACTGTATTTGATGGGTGTCCCTGCGTCAACTGGGACAGGCTTCCAGTACTGACTTTGCTAAAAAGCAAAGAAAGCGAAAACGGCTGAGTTTGGATGAGCACGCAGCGTCACTTCTCCAGTCGCTTCGCTCAGGCATAGCAGCCTCAAGAGCGTTCCAAAAACCTGCCCTGGCAGTGGTGGGATTCAAACCCACGCCCCCGAAGAGACTGGAGCCTTAATCCAGCACCTTTGGGCCGTGATCCACGGCTCACTTCAGCAGGTGGAAAGGCTTCACAATACTGACTTTACCAAGTAGCTGCAGTCTAACCCGGTTTGCGTGAAACAAATCTGCTACCATGCGGGTTAGAGAGCATCCCTGCCTTGGTTAAAATCGCATGCTGGCAGCAGTGGGACGCGAACCCACGCCCCCGAAGGGACTGGAGCCTAAATCCAGTGCCTTAGACCACTCGGCCACGCTACCCTGTTGGATGTTCCTTCGTGGGCCCTTTTCTGCCCTCTCCCCACCCCAAAGACAGCGAGAACGGCGGCCACGGGCCGCCTTCGCAAACCTCGCCGAGTGCATCCGAGTTTTTTGCTCAGGCACAAGAGCCTTCCAAAAACCAGCCCTGGCAGCGGTGGGATTCGAACCCACGCCCCCGAAGAGACTGGAGCCTTAATCCAGCGCCTTAGACCTTTCCGCCCGCTGCTTTCCGCCCGCTGCTTTCCGCCCGCTGCTTTCCGCCCGCTGCTTTCCGCCCGCTGCTTTCCGCCCGCTGCTTTCCGCTAACTTTTTTTTCCTGTCGCGCTACGGCACAAACCAATGCCTTGAAATTCTCCGCCGTAAAGGCCTCCTTCATACAGGGGTACGCAGTCCCCCTGCCTGTGGAGTGCAGGTCCATCTCTGATCAAGCGCACCTGAACCCGCTAATCAAGGCCTTTGGGGCTTACTTGAAAATGGCAGCCAGCTGTGTTGCATTTCAACTCAAAATTATCAGGCAACTGTTATTTCACCAAAAACTTTCCATGAGCGACATTGGCTGTCTCCATTCTTCTAGACTACTCATCGCTTTTTGCTATTATAATTTGAAAAATCGTTGGAATGCTTTTTTTTAAATTACCAATACTTTGACTGTATTTGATGGGTGTCCCTGCGTCAACTGGGACAGGCTTCCAGTACTGACTTTGCTAAAAAGCAAAGAAAGCGAAAACGGCTGAGTTTGGATGAGCACGCAGCGTCACTTCGCTCAGGCATAGCAGCCTCAAGAGCGTTCCAAAAACCTGCCCTGGCAGTGGTGGGATTCGAACCCACGCCCCCGAAGAGACTGGAGCCTTAATCCAGCGCCTTAGACCACTCGGCCTTAGACCACTTCTCCAGTCGCTTCGCTCAGGCATAGCAGCCTCAAGAGCGTTCCAAAAGACTGTCCACCCGCTGTTTTCCACCCGCTGCTTTCCGCTAACTTTTTTTCCTGTCGCGCTACGGCACAAACCAATGCCTTGAAATTCTCCGCCGTAAAGGCCTCCTTCATACAGGGGTACGCAGTCCCCCCTGCCTGTGATGGGTGTCCCTGCGTCAACAGGGCGCCTCTGTTAGGGTGGAGCAGAGGCTGGGACAGGCTTCCAGTACTGACTTTGCTAAAAAGCAAAGAAAGCGAAAACGGCTGAGTTTGGATGAGCACGCAGCATCACTTCTCCAGTCGCTTCGCTCAGGCATAGCAGCCTCAAGAGCGTTCCAATAGACTGTCCACCCGCTGTTTTCCACCCGCTGCTTTCCGCTAACTTTTTTTCCTGTCGCGCTACGGCACAAACCAATGCCTTGAAATTCTCCGCCGTAAAGGCCTCCTTCATACAGGGGTACGCAGTCCCCCCTGCCTGTGATGGGTGTCCCTGCGTCAACAGGGTGCCTCTGTTAGGGTGGAGCAGAGGCTGGGACAGGCTTCCAGTACTGACTTTGCTAAAAAGCAAAGAAAGCGAAAACGGCTGAGTTTGGATGAGCACGCAGCGTCACTTCTCCAGTCGCTTCGCTCAGGCATAGCAGCCTCAAGAGCGTTCCAAAAACCTGCCCTGGCAGCGGTGGGATTCGAACACACGCCCCCGAAGAGACTGGAGCCTTAATCCAGCGCCTTAGACCGCTCGGCCACGCTACCCCGTGTGATGTAGTCCACCTGCTGTTTTCCTTCCACTGCTTTCCTCCCGCTGCTTTCCGCTAACTTTAAAAAAAAAGCTTTTTTTTTTAAAGTACCAATACTTTGACTGTATTTGATGGGTGTCCCTGCGTCAACTGGTACAGGCTTCCAGTACTGACTTTGCTAAAAGCAAAGAAAGCGACAACGGCTGAGTTTGGATGAGCACGTCACTTCTCCAGTTGCTGTTGGGCCGTGATCCACGGCTCACTTCAGCAGGTGGAAAGGCTTCACAATACTGACTTTACCAAGTAGCTGCAGTCTAACCCGGTTTGTGTGAAACAAATCTGCTACCATGCGGGTTAGAGGGCATCCCTGCCTTGGTTAAAATCGCATGCTGGCAGCAGTGGGATTCGAACCCACGCCCCCGAAGAGACTGGAGCCTTAATCCAGCGCCTTAGACCTTTCCGCCCGCTGCTTTCCGCCCGCTGCTTTCCGCCCGCTGCTTTCCGCCCGCTGCTTTCCGCCCGCTGCTTTCCGCTAACTTTTTTTTCCTGTCGCGCTACGGCACAAACCAATGCCTTGAAATTCTCCGCCGTAAAGGCCTCCTTCATACAGGGGTACGCAGTCCCCTTGCCTGTGGAGTGCAGGTCTATCTCTGATCAAGCGCACCTGAACCCGCTAATCAAGGCCTTTGGGGCTTACTTGAAAATGGCAGCCAGCTGTGTTGCATTTCAACTCAAAATTATCAGGCAACTGTTATTTCACCAAAAACTTTCCATGAGCGACATTGGCTGTCTCCATTCTTCTAGACTACTCATCGCTTTTTGCTATTATATTTTGAAAAATCGTTGGAACGCTTTTTTTTTAAATTACCAATACTTTGCCTGTATTTGATGGGTGTCCCTGCGTCAACTGGGACAGGCTTCCAGTACTGACTTTGCTAAAAAGCAAAGAAAGCGAAAACGGCTGAGTTTGGATGAGCACGCAGCGTCACTTCGCTCAGGCATAGCAGCCTCAAGAGCGTTCCAAAAACCTGCCATGGCAGTGGTGGGATTCGAACCCACGCCGCCGAAAAGACTGGAGCCTTAATCCAGCGCCTTAGACCGCTCGGCCACGCTACCCTGTGTGATGTTGTTTACCTGGTGTTTTCCGCCCACTGCTTTCCTCCCGCTGCTTTCCGCTAACTTTAACAAAAAAGCAAATACAGTCAAAGTATTGGTACTTTAAAAAAAAAGCTTTTTTTTTAAAAGTACCAATACTTTGACTGTATTTGATGGGTGTCCCTGCGTCAACTGGTACAGGCTTCCAGTACTGACTTTGGTAAAAAGCAAAGAAAGCGACAACGGCTGAGTTTGGATGAGCACGTCACTTCTCCAGTCGCTGTTGGGCCGTGATCCACGGCTCACTTCAGCAGGTAGAAAGGCTTCACAATACTGACTTTACCAAGTAGCTGCAGTCTAACCCGGTTTGCGTGAAACAAATCTGCTACCATGCGGGTTAGAGGGCCTCCCTGCCTTGGTTAAAATCGGATGCTGGCAGCAGTGGGATTCGAACCCCCACCCCCGAAGAGACTGGAGCCTAAATCCAGCGCCTTAGACCACTCGGCCACGCTACCCTGCTAGGTGTTCCTTCGTGGGCCCTTTTCTGCCCTCTCCCCACCCCAAAGACAGCGAGAACGGCAGCCACGGGCCGCCTTCGCAAACCTCGCCGAGTGTATCCGAGTTTTTTGCTCAGGCACAAGAGCTTTCCAAAAACCTGCCCTGGCAGCGGTGGGATTCAAAGCCACGCCCCCGAAGAGACTGGAGCCTTAATCCAGCGCCTTAGACCGCTCGGCCACGCTACCCCGTGTGATGTTGTCCACCTGCTGTTTTCCGCCCACTGCTTTCCTCCTCCCGCTGCTTTCCGCTAACTTTAAAAAAAAAGCTTTTTTTTTTAAAGTACCAATACTTTGACTGTATTTGATGGGTGTCCCTGCGTCAACTGGTACAGGCTTCCAGTACTGACTTTGTGCTAACTTTTCTTTCCTATCGCGCTACGGCACAAACCAATGCCTTGAAATTCTCCGCCGTAAAGGCCTCCTTCATACAGGGGTACGCAGTCCCCCTGCCTGTGGAGTGCAGGTCCATCTCTGATCAAGCGCACCTGAACCCGCTAATCAAGGCCTTTGGGGCTTACTTGAAAATGGCAGCCAGCTGTGTTGCATTTCAACTCAAAATTATCAGGCAACTGTTATTTCACCAAAAACTTTCCATGAGCGACATTGGCTGTCTCCATTCTTCTAGACTACTCATCGCTTTTTGCTATTATATTTTGAAAAATCGTTGGAACGCTTTTTTTTTAAATTACCAATACTTTGACTGTATTTGATGGGTGTCCCTGCGTCAACTGGGACAGGCTTCCAGTACTGACTTTGCTAAAAAGCAAAGAAAGCGAAAACGGCTGAGTTTGGATGAGCACGCAGCGTCACTTCTCCAGTCGCTTCGCTCAGGCATAGCAGCCTCAAGAGCGTTCCAAAAACCTGCCCTGGCAGCGGTGGGATTCGAACCCACGCCCCCGAAAAGACTGGAGCCTTAATCCAGCGCCTTAGACCGCTCGGCCACGCTACCCCGTGTGATGTTGTCCACCTGCTGTTTTCCGCCCACTGCTTTCCTCCCGCTGCTTTCCGCTAACTTTAAAAAAAAAGCTTTTTTTTTTAAAGTACCAATACTTTGACTGTATTTGATGGGTGTCCCTGCGTCAACTGGTACAGGCTTCCAGTACTGACTTTGCTAAAAGCAAAGAAAGCGACAACGGCTGAGTTTGGATGAGCACGTCACTTCTCCAGTCGCTGTTGGGCCGTGATCCACGGCTCACTTCAGCAGGTGGAAAGGCTTCACAATACTGACTTTACCAAGTAGCTGCAGTCTAACCTGGTTTGCGTGAAACAAACCTGCTACCATGCGGGTTAGAGGGCCTCCCTGCCTTGGTTAAAATAGCATGCTGCCAGCAGTGGGATTCAAACCCACGCCCCCGAAGAGACTGGAGCCTAAATCCAGCGCCTTAGACCACTCGGCCACGCTACCCTGTTGGGTGATCCTTCGTGGGCCCTTTTCTGCCCTCTCCCCACCCCAAAGACAGCAAGAACGGCGGCCACGGGCCGCATTCGCAAACCTCGCCGAGTGCATCCGAGTTTTTTGCTCAGGCACAAGAGCCTTCCAAAAACCTGCCCTAGCAGCGGTGGGATTCGAACCCACGCCCCCGAAGAGACTGGAGCCTTAATCCAGCGCCTTAGACCTTTCAGCCCGCTGCTTTCAGCCCGCTGCTTTCCGCCCGCTGCTTTGCTTTCCGCCCGCTGCTTTCCGCCCGCTGCTTTCCGCTAACTTTTTTTTCCTGTCGCGCTACGGCACAAACCAATGCCTTGAAATTCTCCGCCGTAAAGGCCTCCTTCATACAGGGGTACGCAGTCCCCCTGCCTGTGGAGTGCAGGTCCATCTCTGATCAAGCGCACCTGAACCCATTAATCAAGGCCTTTGGGCTTACTTGAAAATGGCAATGGCTATTGATTGCATTCCAACTCAAAATTATCGGAGCAACTGTTATTTCACCAAAACTTTCCATGGCGACATTGGCTGTCTCCATTCTTCCTGAATTGCTCATGGCTTTGCTATTATAATTTGAAAAATGGATGCTTTTTAAATTACCAATACTTTGACTATGTTGATGGGTGTCCCTGCGTCAACTGGGACAGGCTTCCAGTACTGACTTTGCTAAAAAGCAAAGAAAGCGAAAACGGCTGAGTTTGGATGAGCACGCAGCGTCACTTCGCTCAGGCATAGCAGCCTCAAGAGCGTTCCAAAAACCTGCCCTGGAAGTGGTGGGATTCGAACCCACGCCGCCGAAAAGACTGGAGCCTTAATCCAGCGCCTTAGACCGCTCGGCCACGCTACCCTGTGTGATGTTGTTCACCTGGTGTTTTCCGCCCACTGCTTTCCTCCCGCTGCTTTCCGCTAACTTTAACAAAAAAGCAAATACAGTCAAAGTATTGGTACTTTAAAAAAAAAGCTTTTTTTTTTAAAGTACCAATACTTTGACTGTATTGGATGGGTGTCCCTGCGTCAACTGGTACAGGCTTCCAGTACTGACTTTGGTAAAAAGCAAAGAAAGCGACAACGGCTGAGTTTGGATGAGCACGTCACTTCTCCAGTCGCTGTTGGGCCGTGATCCACGGCTCACTTCAGCAGGTGGAAAGGCTTCACAATACTGACTTTACCAAAAAGCTGCAGTCTAACCCGGTTTGCGTGAAACAAATCTGCTACCATGCGGGTTAGAGGGCCTCCCTGCCTTGGTTAAAATCGGATGCTGGCAGCAGTGGGATTCGAACCCACGCCCCCGAAGAGACTGGAGCCTTAATCCAGCGCCTTAGACCGCTCGGCCACGCTACCCCGTGTGATGTTGTCCACCTGCTGTTTTCCGCCCACTGCTTTCCTCCCGCTGCTTTCCGCTAACTTTAAAAAAAAAGCTTTTTTTTTTAAAGTACCAATACTTTGACTGTATTTGATGGGGGTCCCTGCGTCAACTGGTACAGGCTTCCAGTACTGACTTTGTGCTAACTTTTCTTTCCTATCGCGCTACGGCACAAACCAATGCCTTGAAATTCTCCGCCGTAAAGGCCTCCTTCATACAGGGGTACGCAGTCCCCCTGCCTGTGGAGTGCAGGTCCATCTCTGATCAAGCGCACCTGAACCCGCTAATCAAGGCCTTTGGGGCTTACTTGAAAATGGCAGCCAGCTGTGTTGCATTTCAACTCAAAATTATCAGGCAACTGTTATTTCACCAAAAACTTTCCATGAGCGACATTGGCTGTCTCCATTCTTCTAGACTACTCATCGCTTTTTGCTATTATATTTTGAAAAATCGTTGGAACGCTTTTTTTTTAAATTACCAATACTTTGACTGTATTTGATGGGTGTCCCTGCGTCAACTGGGACAGGCTTCCAGTACTGACTTTGCTAAAAAGCAAAGAAAGCGAAAACGGCTGAGTTTGGATGAGCACGCAGCGTCACTTCTCCAGTCGCTTCGCTCAGGCATAGCAGCCTCAAGAGCGTTCCAAAAACCTGCCCTGGCAGCGGTGGGATTCGAACCCACGCCCCCGAAGAGACTGGAGCCTTAATCCAGCGCCTTAGACCGCTCGGCCACGCTACCCCGTGTGATGTGTCCACCTGCTGTTTTCCGCCCACTGCTTTCCTCCCGCTGCTTTCCGCTAACTTTAAAAAAAAAGCTTTTTTTTTTAAAGTACCAATACTTTGACTGTATTTGATGGGTGTCCCTGCGTCAACTGGTACAGGCTTCCAGTACTGACTTTGCTAAAAAGCAAAGAAAGCGACAACGGCTGAGTTTGGATGAGCACGTCACTTCTCCAGTCGCTGTTGGGCCGTGATCCACGGCTCACTTCAGCAGGTGGAAAGGCTTCACAATACTGACTTTACCAAGTAGCTGCAGTCTAACCCGGTTTGCGTGAAACAAATCTGCTACCATGCGGGTTAGAGGGCCTCCCTGCCTTGGTTAAAATCGGATGCTGGCAGCAGTGGGATTCGAACCCACGCCCCCGAAGAGACTGGAGCCTAAATCCAGCGCCTTAGACCACTCGGCCACGCTACCCTGTTGGATGTTCCTTCGTGGGCCCTTTTCTGCCCTCTCCCCACCCCAAAGACAGCGAGAACGGCGGCCACGGGCCGCCTTCGCAAACCTCGCCGAGTGCATCCGAGTTTTTTGCTCAGGCACAAGAGCCTTCCAAAAACCTGCCCTGGCAGCGGTGGGATTCGAACCCACACCCCCGAAGAGACTGGAGCCTTAATCCAGCGCCTTAGACCTTTCCGCCCGCTGCTTTCCGCCCGCTGCTTTCCGCCCGCTGCTTTCCGCCCGCTGCTTTCCGCCCGCTGCTTTCCGCTAACTTTTTTTTCCTGTCGCGCTACGGCACAAACCAATGCCTTGAAATTCTCCGCCGTAAAGGCCTCCTTCATACAGGGGTACGCAGTCCCCCTGCCTGTGGAGTGCAGGTCTATCTCTGATCAAGCGCACCTGAACCCGCTAATCAAGGCCTTTGGGGCTTACTTGAAAATGGCAGCCAGCTGTGTTGCATTTCAACTCAAAATTATCAGGCAACTGTTATTTCACCAAAAACTTTCCATGAGCGACATTGGCTGTCTCCATTCTTCTAGACTACTCATCGCTTTTTGCTATTATAATTTGAAAAATCGTTGGAATGCTTTTTTTTAAATTACCAATACTTTGACTGTATTTGATGGGTGTCCCTGCGTCAACTGGGACAGGCTTCCAGTACTGACTTTGCTAAAAAGCAAAGAAAGCGAAAACGGCTGAGTTTGGATGAGCACGCAGCGTCACTTCGCTCAGGCATAGCAGCCTCAAGAGCGTTCCAAAAACCTGCCCTGGAAGTGGTGGGATTCGAACCCACGCCGCCGAAAAGACTGGAGCCTTAATCCAGCGCCTTAGACCGCTCGGCCACGCTACCCTGTGTGATGTTGTTCACCTGGTGTTTTCCGCCCACTGCTTTCCTCCCGCTGCTTTCCGCTAACTTTAACAAAAAAGCAAATACAGTCAAAGTATTGGTACTTTAAAAAAAAAGCTTTTTTTTTTAAAGTACCAATACTTTGACTGTATTGGATGGGTGTCCCTGCGTCAACTGGTACAGGCTTCCAGTACTGACTTTGGTAAAAAGCAAAGAAAGCGACAACGGCTGAGTTTGGATGAGCACGTCACTTCTCCAGTCGCTGTTGGGCCGTGATCCACGGCTCACTTCAGCAGGTGGAAAGGCTTCACAATACTGACTTTACCAAGTAGCTGCAGTCTAACCCGGTTTGCGTGAAACAAATCTGCTACCATGCGGGTTAGAGGGCCTCCCTGCCTTGGTTAAAATCAGATGCTGGCAGCAGTGGGATTCGAACCCCCGCCCCCGAAGAGACTGGAGCCTAAATCCAGCGCCTTAGACCACTCGGCCACGCTACCCTGCTAGGTGTTCCTTCGTGGGCCCTTTTCTGCCCTCTCCCCACCCCAAAGACAGCGAGAACGGCAGCCACGGGCCGCCTTCGCAAACCTCGCCGAGTGTATCCGAGTTTTTTGCTCAGGCACAAGAGCTTTCCAAAAACCTGCCCTGGCAGCGGTGGGATTCAAAGCCACGCCCCCGAAGAGACTGGAGCCTTAATCCAGCGCCTTAGACCGCTCGGCCACGCTACCCCGTGTGATGTTGTCCACCTGCTGTTTTCCGCCCACTGCTTTCCTCCCGCTGCTTTCCGCTAACTTTAAAAAAAAAGCTTTTTTTTTTAAAGTACCAATACTTTGACTGTATTTGATGGGGGTCCCTGCGTCAACTGGTACAGGCTTCCAGTACTGACTTTGTGCTAACTTTTCTTTCCTATCGCGCTACGGCACAAACCAATGCCTTGAAATTCTCCGCCGTAAAGGCCTCCTTCATACAGGGGTACGCAGTCCCCCTGCCTGTGGAGTGCAGGTCCATCTCTGATCAAGCGCACCTGAACCCGCTAATCAAGGCCTTTGGGGCTTGCGCCACCGAAATGGCAGCCAGCTGTGTTGCATTTCAACTCAAAATTATCAGGCAACTGTTATTTCACCAAAAACTTTCCATGAGCGACATTGGCTGTCTCCATTCTTCTAGACTACTCATCGCTTTTTGCTATTATATTTTGAAAAATCGTTGGAACGCTTTTTTTTTAATTTACCAATACTTTGACTGTATTTGATGGGTGTCCCTGCGTCAACTGGGACAGGCTTCCAGTACTGACTTTGCTAAAAAGCAAAGAAAGCGAAAACGGCTGAGTTTGGATGAGCACGCGGCATCCCACTTCTCCAGTCGAGCAGCTCAGGCATGCCAGCCCTCAGGCGTTCAAAAACCACCACCCCTGGCAGCGATTGGGATTCAGACCACGCCCCAAAGAGACTAGACCTTAATCCAACGGCCTTAGACGGCTTCGGCCCGCTACCCCGGTGTGATGTAGTCCACCTGCTGTTTTCCTTTCCTGCTTTCCTCCCGCTGCTTTCGCTAACTTTAAAAAAGCTTTTTTTTTTTTAAAGGGTACCAACTCTGACTGTATTTGATGGGTGTCCCTAAGTCAACTGGTACAGGCTTCCGAAGGTACCCCGAACTTTGCTAAAAGAAAGCGACAACGGCTGACTTTGGATGAGCACGTCACTTCTCCAGTCGCTGTTGGGCCGTGATCCACGGCTCACTTCAGCAGGTGGAAAGGCTTCACAATACTGACTTTACCAAAAAGCTGCAGTCTAACCCGGTTTGCGTGAAACAAATCTGCTACCATGCGGGTTAGAGGGCCTCCCTGCCTTGGTTAAAATCGGATGCTGGCAGCCGTGGAATTCGAACCCACGCCCCCGAAGAGACTGGAGCCTAAATCCAGCGCCTTAGACCACTCGGCCACGCTACCCTGTTGGATGTTCCTTCGTGGGCCTTTTTCTGCCCTCTCCCCACCCCAAAGACAGCGAGAACGGCGGACACGGGCCGCCTTCGCAAACCTCGCCGAGTGCATCCGAGTTTTTTGCTCAGGCACAAGAGCCTTTCAAAAACCTGCCCTGGGAGCGGTGGGATTCGAACCCACGCCCACGAAGAGACTGGAGTCTTAATCCAGCACCTTAGACCTTTCCGCCCGCTGCTTTCCGCCCGCTGCTTTCCGCCCGCTGCTTTCCGCCCGCTGCTTTCCGCCCGCTGCTTTCCGCTAACTTTTTTTTCCTGTCGCGCTACGGCACAAACCAATGCCTTGAAATTCTCCGCCGTAAAGGCCTCCTTCATACAGGGGTACGCAGTCCCCTTGCCTGTGGAGTGCAGGTCTATCTCTGATCAAGCGCACCTGAACCCGCTAATCAAGGCCTTTGGGGCTTACTTGAAAATGGCAGCCAGCTGTGTTGCATTTCAACTCAAAATTATCAGGCAACTGTTATTTCACCAAAAACTTTCCATGAGCGACATTGGCTGTCTCCATTCTTCTAGACTACTCATCGCTTTTTGCTATTATAATTTGAAAAATCGTTGGAATGCTTTTTTTTAAATTACCAATACTTTGACTGTATTTGATGGGTGTCCCTGCGTCAACTGGGACAGGCTTCCAGTACTGACTTTGCTAAAAAGCAAAGAAAGCGAAAACGGCTGAGTTTGGATGAGCACGCAGCGTCACTTCGCTCAGGCATAGCAGCCTCAAGAGCGTTCCAAAAACCTGCCCTGGAAGTGGTGGGATTCGAACCCACGCCGCCGAAAAGACTGGAGCCTTAATCCAGCGCCTTAGACCGCTCGGCCACGCTACCCTGTGTGATGTTGTTCACCTGGTGTTTTCCGCCCACTGCTTTCCTCCCGCTGCTTTCCGCTAACTTTAACAAAAAAGCAAATACAGTCAAAGTATTGGTACTTTAAAAAAAAAGCTTTTTTTTTTAAAGTACCAATACTTTGACTGTATTGGATGGGTGTCCCTGCGTCAACTGGTACAGGCTTCCAGTACTGACTTTGGTAAAAAGCAAAGAAAGCGACAACGGCTGAGTTTGGATGAGCACGTCACTTCTCCAGTCGCTGTTGGGCCGTGATCCACGGCTCACTTCAGCAGGTGGAAAGGCTTCACAATACTGACTTTACCAAGTAGCTGCAGTCTAACCTGGTTTGCGTGAAACAAACCTGCTACCATGCGGGTTAGAGGGCCTCCCTGCCTTGGTTAAAATAGCATGCTGCCAGCAGTGGGATTCAAACCCACGCCCCCGAAGAGACTGGAGCCTAAATCCAGCGCCTTAGACCACTCGGCCACGCTACCCTGTTGGGTGATCCTTCGTGGGCCCTTTTCTGCCCTCTCCCCACCCCAAAGACAGCAAGAACGGCGGCCACGGGCCGCATTCGCAAACCTCGCCGAGTGCATCCGAGTTTTTTGCTCAGGCACAAGAGCCTTCCAAAAACCTGCCCTAGCAGCGGTGGGATTCGAACCCACGCCCCCGAAGAGACTGGAGCCTTAATCCAGCGCCTTAGACCTTTCAGCCCGCTGCTTTCAGCCCGCTGCTTTCCGCCCGCTGCTTTCCGCCCGCTGCTTTCCGCCCGCTGCTTTCCGCTAACTTTTTTTTCCTGTCGCGCTACGGCACAAACCAATGCCTTGAAATTCTCCGCCGTAAAGGCCTCCTTCATACAGGGGTACGCAGTCCCCCTGCCTGGGGAGTGCAGGTCCATCTCTGATCAAGCGCACCTGAACCCGCTAATCAAGGCCTTTGGGGCTTACTTGAAAATGGCAGCCAGCTGTGTTGCATTTCAACTCAAAATTATCAGGCAACTGTTATTTCACCAAAAACTTTCCATGAGCGACATTGGCTGTCTCCATTCTTCTAGACTACTCATCGCTTTTTGCTATTATAATTTGAAAAATCGTTGGAATGCTTTTTTTTAAATTACCAATACTTTGACTGTATTTGATGGGTGTCCCTGCGTCAACTGGGACAGGCTTCCAGTACTGACTTTGCTAAAAGGCAAAGAAAGCGAAAACGGCTGAGTTTGGATGAGCACGCAGCGTCACTTCTCCAGTCGCTTCGCTCAGGCATAGCAGCCTCAAGAGCGTTCCAAAAACCTGCCCTGGCAGTGGTGGGATTCAAACCCACGCCCCCGAAGAGACTGGAGCCTTAATCCAGCACCTTTGGGCGCTCGGCCACGCTACCCAGTGTGATGTTGTCCACCTGCTGTTTTCCGCCCACTGCTTTCCTCCCGCTGCTTTCCGCTAACTTTAAAAAAAAAGCTTTTTTTTTTAAAGTACCAATACTTTGACTGTATTTGATGGGTGTCCCTGCGTCAACTGGGACAGGCTTCCAGTACTGACTTTGCTAAAAAGCAAAGAAAGCGAAAACGGCTGAGTTTGGATGAGCACGCAGCGTCACTTCGCTCAGGCATAGCAGCCTCAAGAGCGTTCCAAAAACCTGCCCTGGCAGTGGTGGGATTCGAACCCACGCCCCCGAAGAGACTGGAGCCTTAATCCAGCGCCTTAGACCACTCGGCCTTAGACCACTTCTCCAGTCGCTTCGCTCAGGCATAGCAGCCTCAAGAGCGTTCCAAAAGACTGTCCACCCGCTGTTTTCCACCCGCTGCTTTCCGCTAACTTTTTTTCCTGTCGCGCTACGGCACAAACCAATGCCTTGAAATTCTCCGCCGTAAAGGCTTCCTTCATACAGGGGTACGCAGTCCCCCCTGCCTGTGATGGGTGTCCCTGCGTCAACAGGGCGCCTCTGGTAGGGTGGAGCAGAGGCTGGGACAGGCTTCCAGTACTGACTTTGCTAAAAAGCAAAGAAAGCGAAAACGGCTGAGTTTGGATGAGCACGCAGCATCACTTCTCCAGTCGCTTCGCTCAGGCATAGCAGCCTCAAGAGCGTTCCAATAGACTGTCCACCTGCTGTTTTCCACCCTCTGCTTTCCGCTAACTTTTTTTCCTGTCGCGCTACGGCACAAACCAATGCCTTGAAATTCTCCGCCGTAAAGGCCTCCTTCATACAGGGGTACGCAGTCCCCCCTGCCTGTGATGGGTGTCCCTGCGTCAACAGGGTGCCTCTGTTAGGGTGGAGCAGAGGCTGTGACAGGCTTCCAGTACTGACTTTGCTAAAAAGCAAAGAAAGCGAAAACGGCTGAGTTTGGATGAGCACGCAGCGTCACTTCTCCAGTCGCTTCGCTCAGGCATAGCAGCCTCAAGAGCGTTCCAAAAACCTGCCCTGGCAGCGGTGGGATTCGAACACACGCCCCCGAAGAGACTGGAGCCTTAATCCAGCGCCTTAGACCGCTCGGCCACGCTACCCCGTGTGATGTAGTCCACCTGCTGTTTTCCTTCCACTGCTTTCCTCCCGCTGCTTTCCGTTAACTTTAAAAAAAAAGCTTTTTTTTTTAAAGTACCAATACTTTGACTGTATTTGATGGGTGTCCCTGCGTCAACTGGTACAGGCTTCCAGTACTGACTTTGTGCTAACTTTTCTTTCCTGTCGCGCTACGGCACAAACCAATGCCTTGAAATTCTCCGCCGTAAAGGCCTCCTTCATACAGGGGTACGCAGTCCCCCTGCCTGTGGAGTGCAGGTCCATCTCTGATCAAGCGCACCTGAACCCGCTAATCAAGGCCTTTGGGGCTTACTTGAAAATGGCAGCCAGCTGTGTTGCATTTCAACTCAAAATTATCAGGCAACTGTTATTTCACAAAAAACTTTCCATGAGCGACATTGGCTGTCTCCATTCTTCTAGACTACTCATCGCTTTTTGCTATTATATTTTGAAAAATCGTTGGAACGCTTTTTTTTTAAATTACCAATACTTTGACTGTATTTGATGGGTGTCCCGGCGTCAACTGGGACAGGCTTCCAGTACTGACTTTGCTAAAAAGCAAAGAAAGCGAAAACGGCTGAGTTTGGATGAGCACGCAGCATCACTTCTCCAGTCGCTTCGCTCAGGCATAGCAGCCTCAAGAGCGTTCCAATAGACTGTCCACCCGCTGTTTTCCACCCTCTGCTTTCCGCTAACTTTTTTTCCTGTCGCGCTACGGCACAAACCAATGCCTTGAAATTCTCCGCCGTAAAGGCCTCCTTCATACAGAGGTACGCAGTCCCCCCTGCCTGTGATGGGTGTCCCTGCGTCAACAGGGCGCCTCTGTTAGGGTGGAGCAGAGGCTGGGACAGGCTTCCAGTACTGACTTTGCTAAAAAGCAAAGAAAGCGAAAACGGCTGAGTTTGGATGAGCACGCAGCCTCACTTCTCCAGTCGCTTCGCTCAGGCATAGCAGCCTCAAGAGCCTTCCAAAAACCTGCCCTGGCAGCGGTGGGATTCGAACCCACGCCCCCGAAGAGACTGGAGCCTTAATACAGCGCCTTAGACCTTTCCGCCCGCTGCTTTCCGCCTGCTGCTTTCCGCCCGCTGCTTTCCGCCCGCTGCTTTCCGCCCGCTGCTTTCCGCTAACTTTTTTTTTCCTGTCGCGCTACGGCACAAACCAATGCCTTGAAATTCTCCGCCGTAAAGGCCTCCTTCATACAGGGGTACGCAGTCCCCCTGCCTGTGGAGTGCAGGTCCATCTCTGATCAAGCGCACCTGAACCCGCTAATCAAGGCCTTTGGGGCTTACTTGAAAATGGCAGCCAGCTGTGTTGCATTTCAACTCAAAATTATCAGGCAACTGTTATTTCACCAAAAACTTTCCATGAGCGACATTGGCTGGCTCCATTCTTCTAGACTACTCATCGCTTTTTGCTATTATATTTTGAAAAATCGTTGGAACGCTTTTTTTTTAAATTACCAATACTTTGACTGTATTTGATGGGTGTCCCTGCGTCAACTGGGACAGGCTTCCAGTACTGACTTTGCTAAAAAGCAAAGAAAGCGAAAACGGCTGAGTTTGGATGAGCACGCAGCATCACTTCTCCAGTCGCTTCGCTCAGGCATAGCAGCCTCAAGAGCGTTCCAAAAGACTGTCCACCCGCTGTTTTCCACCCGCTGCTTTCCGCTAACTTTTTTCCTGTCGCGCTACGGCACAAACCAATGCCTTGAAATTCTCCGCCGTAAAGGCCTCCTTCATACAGGGGTACGCAGTCCCCCCTGCCTGTGATGGGTGTCCCTGCGTCAACAGGGCGCCTCTGTTAGGGTGGAGCAGAGGCTGGGACAGGCTTCCAGTACTGACTTTGCTAAAAAGCAAAGAAAGCGAAAACGGCTGAGTTTGGATGAGCACGCAGCGTCACTTCTCCAGTCGCTTCGCTCAGGCATAGCAGCCTCAAGAGCGTTCCAAAAACCTGCCCTGGCAGCGGTGGGATTCGAACCCACGCCCCCGAAGAGACTGGAGCCTTAATCCAGCGCCTTAGACCGCTCGGCCACGCTACCCCGTGTGATGTTGTCCACCTGCTGTTTTCCGCCCACTGCTTTCCTCCCGCTGCTTTCCGCTAACTTTAAAAAAAAAGCTTTTTTTTTTAAAGTACCAATACTTTGACTGTATTTGATGGGTGTCCCTGCGTCAACTGGTACAGGCTTCCAGTACTGACTTTGCTAAAAAGCAAAGAAAGCGACAACGTTTGGATGAGCACGCAGCGTCACTTCTCCAGTCGCTGTTGGGCCGTGATCCACGGCTCACTTCAGCAGGTGGAAAGGCTTCACAATACTGACTTTCCCAAGTAGCTGCAGTCTAACCCGGTTTGCGTGAAACAAACCTGCTACCATGCGGGTTAGAGGGCCTCCCTGCCTTGGTTAAAATTATATGCTGGCAGCAGTGGGATTCGAACCCATGCCCCCGAAGAGACTGGAGCCTAAATCCAGCGCCTTAGACCACTCGGCCACGCTACCCTGTTGGGTGTGCCTTCGTGGGCCCTTTTCTGCCCTCTCTCCACCCCAAAGACAGAGAGAACGCAAACCTCACCGAGTGCATCCGAGTTTTTTGCTCAGGCACAAGAGCCTTCCAAAAACCTGCCCTGGCAGCGGTGGGATTCGAACCCACGCCCCCGAAGAGACTGGAGCCTTAATCCAGCGCCTTAGACCTTTCCGCCCGCTGCTTTCCGACCGCTGCTTTCCGCTAACTTTTTTTTCCTGTCGTGCTACGGCACAAACCAATGCCTTGAAATTCTCCGCCGTAAAGGCCTCCTTCATACAGGGGTACGCAGTCCCCCTGCCTGTGGAGTGCAGGTCCATCTCTGATCAAGCGCACCTGAACCTGCTAATCAAGGCCTTTGGGGCTTACTTGAAAATGGCAGCCAGCTGTGTTGCATTTCAACTCAAAATTATCAGGCAACTGTTATTTCACCAAAAACTTTCCATGCGCGACATTGGCTGTCTCCATTCTTCTAGACTACTCATCGCTTTTTGCTATTATATTTTGAAAAATCGTTGGAACGCTCTTTTTTTAAAGTACCAATACTTTGACTGTATTTGATGGGTGTCCCTGCATCAACTGGTACAGGCTTCCAGTACTGACTTTGCTAAAAAGCAAAGAAAGCGACAACGGCTGAGTTTGGATGAGCACACAGCATCACTTCTCCAGTCGCTTCGCTCAGGCATAGCAGCCTCAAGAGCGTTCCAAAAACCTGCCCTGGCAGTGGTGGGATTCAAACCCACGCCCCCGAAGAGACTGGAGCCTTAATCCAGCACCTTTGGGCCGTGATCCACGGCTCACTTCAGCAGGTGGAAAGGCTTCACAATACTGACTTTACCAAGTAGCTGCAGTCTAACCCGGTTTGCGTGAAACAAATCTGCTACCATGCGGGTTAGAGAGCATCCCTGCCTTGGTTAAAATCGCATGCTGGCAGCAGTGGGACGCGAACCCACGCCCCCGAAGGGACTGGAGCCTAAATCCAGTGCCTTAGACCACTCGGCCACGCTACCCTGTTGGATGTTCCTTCGTGGGCCCTTTTCTGCCCTCTCCCCACCCCAAAGACAGCGAGAACGGCGGCCACGGGCCGCCTTCGCAAACCTCGCCGAGTGCATCCGAGTTTTTTGCTCAGGCACAAGAGCCTTCCAAAAACCAGCCCTGGCAGCGGTGGGATTCGAACCCACGCCCCCGAAGAGACTGGAGCCTTAATCCAGCGCCTTAGACCTTTCCGCCCGCTGCTTTCCGCCCGCTGCTTTCCGCCCGCTGCTTTCCGCCCGCTGCTTTCCGCTAACTTTTTTTTCCTGTCGCGCTACGGCACAAACCAATGCCTTGAAATTCTCCGCCGTAAAGGCCTCCTTGATACAGGGGTACGCAGTCCCCCTGCCTGTGGAGTGCAGGTCTATCTCTGATCAAGCGCACCTGAACCCGCTAATCAAGGCCTTTGGGGCTTACTTGAAAATGGCAGCCAGCTGTGTTGCATTTCAACTCAAAATTATCAGGCAACTGTTATTTCACCAAAAACTTTCCATGAGCGACATTGGCTGTCTCCATTCTTCTAGACTACTCATCGCTTTTTGCTATTATAATTTGAAAAATCGTTGGAATGCTTTTTTTTAAATTACCAATACTTTGACTGTATTTGATGGGTGTCCCTGCGTCAACTGGGACAGGCTTCCAGTACTGACTTTGCTAAAAGGCAAAGAAAGCGAAAACGGCTGAGTTTGGATGAGCACGCAGCGTCACTTCTCCAGTCGCTTCGCTCAGGCATAGCAGCCTCAAGAGCGTTCCAAAAACCTGCCCTGGCAGTGGTGGGATTCAAACCCACGCCCCCGAAGAGACTGGAGCTAATCCAG
>VONZ01002056.1:0-72959 GCA_012976165.1 Labeo catla | reverse complement strand
AGCACAGGTTTAACGCTCTGGAACAGGTCATCAGTCCTCTGTGCTCCCCACTGTCCCAACACTATTTATCTCAAAGAGAAGGAGAGCGAGCCAACCAGGAAAAATAATTACAAATGAAGAGTGACACTGTGGTGAATGGAACATATGTCGGCCGAGGCCCTAGCGCTTGTGTTTAGTGTTAGCTTTACATCAGAGAGCTGGTGAAAATCCTCTGGTCCTGAACGGGCATGTTTAAGAGCATCCTGAAGCCAAGAGTGGAGTTGGCACTCAGACACACTGTCATCCAAATTTAGAAACCGATCCAAATGGAAAGACACGCTGATATCAAAATCAGAGATAGAGAGATTCTTTAGTGATTCAGCTTTTAAATTCGGTGAAAACAATATTGACAGGCATATATTGGTTCTAGCAACAAAATGGAATTGTTGATGCTTTATGTGCTTTCAAAGACCTATTTTATGAGCCAAAAAAGAAGAAAATACCCATTTGTCAGTCATAATATTGGTTCTGATACTTTCTGTGTAAGAACATCAAAGTGAGTATTTGCTGAGATTATAGTACAGGAACCTGCTGTGTCACCAGCCCCAATGGCTCATGTCTGTCAGTTCAAGTTGAACTAAAGTGAAATAAAGCTTGTTATAAAACACAATGAAACTCATTTTTTATACAAATATGTATATTATTTTATGTCTCCTATACTCGCCAATGCAGTTAAATAAATAAATGAAATAAATGACCTTTTAAAATACATTTAAATAAAATACTGCAACTTGTAATATTTCACTATATTACTAATATTACTTTCAGGGGGTAAACTTTTGAATAGAGTGAAGATGTGTACATTTTTCTTATTTTATCCTTGGTGTGAATGGATCTCAGAATTATACAGTCATGGTGGAAATACACAAAAATGTTGAAAAACCAAAGAATTTGTGGGACCTGAAGAACAGGGGGCAGTTTAACTGTTCAAGACAAACAAGGGACTCTTTAAAAAAAAAAACATTAAAACGTTTATTCAGGTAAAAACACAGTATTAAGAATCAAGTGTATTTAAACTTTTGGATGGGGTCATTTTTATGAATTCAACTATTATTTTCTCTTGTGGACTACATGTAAACGTCTTTTATGTGAAATATCTTATTCAGGTCAGTACTAAATAAATAGATCCCTCTTATTTTGGTAAAATAATTAGCATTTTGCAGATTCTGCAAGGTGTATGTAAACTTTTGACTTCAACTGTATTTTGAAAAAAAAAAAATGCAGAAAAATCAGAAAAATTTTAATATATTGAAAGTAATATAGTGAAATATTACAAGTTACAATATTTTATTTAAATGTATTTTAAAATGTAATTTATTCCTGTGGTGGCAAAGCCAAATTGTCAGCAGCCATTACTCCAGTGTCCTTCAGAAATCAGTCTAATATGCAAATTTGTTGCTAAAGTATTATATCTTTTTTTTTGTAGAAACTCTGATAGGTGTATTTGAGCATCCCGGCCTGTTTGTTTGACCAGTGGCAGACGGGGGGAGTGTTAAGGAAACCTTTTAGAAAAGGGTCATATTTTCTTTGTAATGTGGTTGAGTGACATTAGTTGTGTAGAGATGACACTCTCCGGCTTTAATGCTCAGTTATTTATACATTCTTAAGAGCTCCACATGCAATGAAACTCAGATCTGCATTTATGAGGCAGCAGGAATCCTCTCTCTCTTCTGAGAGCCTCAGCAAGCAGCGTTTAGCAGACCATTATGCCGAACTGCAGAAATTACAAACACATACATACATGTGCACTCAAATCAATCTCAGAAACCCGCCCACATTTACATGCGATCCGTGTCCCGTTTGACACGCAGTCGTACGCCCACAGTTGTCTGCGCGAAGACAATCTAACATTCACACGAGAGGGAAGCCTCGTTTACATGATGATGATCTTGTTTCTCGACTGAAGTGAATGCTTGACTAGCCAGTAGACATGCACCGAGAGCGGTTTGGTCTCTATCCCTCACGCTCACTTTTTCTCGTTCTCTGCCTCCCTCGCTCTCTTTTTCCGCAGCGTGTGTGCAGCTAGTTATTTTAACGCTCTCCAGCCGTGCCCTCAGCTCTTCATGGCCTTGTGAGGGGCTTCAAAAGAGACATCACTGCTGCCTGTGCCAGCCCTCCTTCCTCTCCCCCCACCTCCTCTTCATTCTCTCTCCTCTCTCGCCTCAGCCCGTGAACCCGTTTGACTCTTCCTCTCTCTCTCCGGCTTGCTCTCTCTCTCTCTCAGGCATGGTGTGATTCATCAGGGAAGCCATGCTTTTAATCAGCCCATTAAAAATGGATGGCAAGCAGAGGGCTGGTGTAAGAGATCTCATTTGGAGCAGTGTGAGATGGTGTGTGTGTGCATGTGTCCGTGCATGTGCTGAAAGGATGGTAAGGATGAGTGCCTTGCAGGCTCTGTCTCTCTTTGCCAGAGTGTGTCTGCGTATGTGTGTGTGAGGTTTGATGCTAATCTCTTCTGGCTGCTGAACCAACAGTTAAACTTCTCATTTTTTGAACTATTCAGGTCAATATAACAAACAAAATGATTTAATTGTCCCAACATTGTTGTAAAACAACTCTTTACGTCTTGTATTTCTCTCACCTTCAATGTTAGAGTGTTGAATGCTTTCCTAAGTCTCAGTTTAAAGTGCAGAGGATGATAAGTAAGTCATTTGTAGACTTGTAGCACTGTGTTGTTTTCAAAACATTGCTCTGTGTTTGAGTATCTGACCAGCAACAAGGCTCAACCAATGAGATGAGTTTGAGGCGGAGCTATCTGGTTTTGGCCAATTGAAGACAAGGTGAGGGTTTAGGAAACCTGTTTGAAAGTCATAGCAAAGTCCCTTTCGAGGAAAGTCAGTTCAAGCATTGCAAACCAACTACCTATCTACTTGATCTCACAAACTGTGTGACAAACGCACATTTAAATAACATAAAGTTGTTTCTTATGCTAAAATAGCATTAAAACGTATGTTTCAGGTTGGTAATGAGCACTGACATTTTCTATGGGATTTATAGCATTTAATTATTAGGGGTTCAAGCATGTAGCGCTGAAACACTATTGTAATTGTTAGCATGGCCAAGCATTAGCGATCTCCATGTAAAACTGAACGTGCACACCAAACTGTACATTGTAGTGACTTGAAACTCAGAGGGATGGTAGTACTCACACTGCCTGCAATGTCACCAAGGCTCGTCCCAATCGGCCTGACAGGGGGCGCTACAGCGATCAAAAGTACGAAACCGCTTATAGCTCCTAAATCGTCAGTCGCAGGCTCAAGTGTCTTATGTGTTTATGTTCAAAATGCACGCCTCAGATTCAATCATAAGCATATTTTGGATTTTGGATTTTTAGTCCTAGGTTATTCACTCAAACCAAACCACTCCAGACACATTCTCTGGAGAGTGAATATCAATAATTATCAAAA
The DNA here is from genome assembly GCA_012976165.1 of Labeo catla. Lineage (NCBI taxonomy): Eukaryota > Metazoa > Chordata > Actinopteri > Cypriniformes > Cyprinidae > Labeo > Labeo catla. Next base: position 69,513 of record VONZ01002056.1, on the reverse strand, counting down.
AAATTTAAAAACTTTAACTTTCGATTCAACATAGCAAAGGTATGCCAAAACATTCAAAAGGGGCGGGGCCACTTTTAGTAGAATGCCTGTGCCTGAATGGAAAGAAATATCTTCACCAAACTCAGCACACCTATGTAAGAGCTCAATCTGAAGTCACTGACCTCTCTAATGTTAGCTACCAAAGACTATAGAATACCCTTAAAGAATACCCTTAAAGCCCTAAAAGGACTTTGATGTTACGCAATCTTACCCAAGCATTCCAGTATGTGAATATTATCATAACAACATGAGCGCTTAAAATGAAGAAAGAGATCAACTGATATTCAAAATGTAAGCAAGCACTGCTTTGTTTACATTTCATATATCTGCGTTTATCTGGTATATCTTTGTTGCGGTTTCTCATTTTGAATGACGATTATCTACTTTTAAAAGCTGCTGACGCAGAACGCACGTTAGTTTGCAGTCGGCTGTAGTCTGTGTGCTGTGTTCAAGCACAGCTTTTTGTTCAGACGCTGCCAACGCGAGGCGACAACACCGACGGCTTTCGTAGCCGTTAGTTATTTGAAGTCAGCTTGGTGGGTCCCGGACTTTACACGCCAAATCCCACCATTCCCCGCGGGTCTCCCGCAAACTTTCTGACCGCCCACTACCGCCCGTAGCAAAGGTAAAACCGCCCGCTCCCGCTGGACCCGTAGGACCCAACGCAAATCTCGCGGGAGCGGGCGGTTTTACCTTTGCTACGCCCAAACCCAATGCAGCCCACTATATGCAACCATTTGTCCTATCAACATGAAAATTGCTGTACACGGTCGTGGTCCAAAGTGCCACAAGTATCTATAAGGACATTTGCATATCTCAAAAAAAACATGGCCACTATTGGCCGATGAAGTTTGAGCACCTGTTAGACAAGGTTAATGGAGGCTGATTGAAACAAAACTTAGTGGGCCTGTTTGACTCGCTATCACATTTTTCAGGGGCACAAACGTTTGTACATCGTCTGGTTTTTCGTACATACGCATGATATTCATATCATATGATAGAACTCCTCATTTCAGACAACTTTGCCTCAAGAACCACTGCTGTCAATCAAATAGTTTGTTAAATGATTGAGAAGATATAAAAAACCTACTTTTGCAAACTAGGTTTTTCACTCAGTCTGTAAAAAAACACTGCAGTACAATTCTCTGGACTCTTTAGGTCAGGGGTGCCTAACCCTGTTCCTGAAGATACCTTCCTGCAGAGTTCAGCTCCAACCCTGGTCAAACACAGCTGAACCAACTAATTAGGATCTGAAGCTGCATTCACGCCATCTCGTAATTCCGAGATGAAAACACGTGACATTCTACTCTATCAGAATTATGTGTTTCTATGGCAACACTATCAATGCCAAAGCCCTCACGTGCTCCTGAACTCGTAATTACAACTTGTAAACTCGGAATGGTCTGAGAGTTACGACTTGGACCAGTGACAGACGTACCACGTGATTGCCGCCAGGCTCATTTTGGCGCTACTTAGGCACTACCTCTGAGTCCAACAACATGGAAAGCTATGAGTAAAATGTCACGTGTCATCTCGGAATTACGGTAATTATGACATGGCATGAAGGCAGCATGAAGGAACACTTGATAATTACAGACAGGTGTGTTTGATCAGGGTTGGAGCTGAACTCTGCAGGAAGGTAGATCTCCAGGAACAGGGTTGGGCTCCCCTGCTTTAGGTTATGTTATCAAAAACATGTTGAAATTTACCCTTTGGAAAGCTATGACAGGGTCATTTGAAAATGGGCTTGTTAAAATTTACCCAAAATTCTAAATAGCCTAAAGGAAAACTCAAAATGTTATGAAACCTGGTGAGCACACACAACAGGTGATTTTAAACAGATATAAAAAAAAAAAAAACATAATATTTCTATGGTAAATTACCTGAATTTGCCAGAAAGCTTTTTCTTTGAAAGCAAAGCATGCTAAATAATGTCTTTTTTCATATGTGCTTAAATGCCTTAAAGCACTTGAACCCCAGTAATTGCTGCTTGCAGCTACATTTATTTAAATTTGTAATTTCATTAACTGATGCTAATAGTAGAGAAATTGTATACTTCAGTTTTATAGACCAATTTTGCTTACGTTTCACAAGTTCTTGGTCTTTTTGTGAACGTTTCTTGTTCATGTAAAGAAAAAAAAGTTTATCTTTCTAATCTCATCAAAATGTAGTAAACTCATATTGATTCCATTCTGATCCAATATTTCCAATGGACAATACCAAATCTTGAATTTCACTTTTTTTTGTTGAATGCAAACTTCTAGACGCAGGCTTAGAAAACTGCATGGGATATTGGTGAACAAGTGAGAGCGCTGTGAATGTGTCACTCTGAATGTTTTTGGGTTGAATGGCACATTGGTAGGCTACTCCTAGCTTAGCTTCAACTGGATATGTGCCCAGCCTCTGGGAACCCATCATAGCCTGGCAAATGTGTGACACGCTGGCACAGATGCCCATCCAAGTGCCCGCATCCTACTGGAATTGGGCTCCCGGTTGAGATGTGATCTAAGCGATGATGCTCTAACTATTGTGTGGGTGTGTGTACATGAGCGTGGAAAAGTAGAATAATACAGCGACATCGGAAAGCGAGAACTGTGTCGACTTTTTGTGTAGAGAATTGGTGCATCTCTCCAACAGAGAAATAATATCAACTCCCCACATGCCATTCCCCAACTCTCTACACACAGATTTTGTCTGTGTCACTCTGCTGAGAGGGCACTTTCTCATAGCTCATTAGGAACAGTGGGGTCGCTCGCTCTCTCTTTCTCTGCTCTGCTCTTGTGAAAGTCCTTTTCTCACTCTCCCACAGCTTTATACTGTCACACACACACAAGGTTGGCAGCCAGCCTTGTTCTACAGATTGATTGGCCCACCTGTTCACCTTTCCTCATCTTTACAGTCCCAGTGTCTATTTTAACTCTGTCCCAGAACTGGAGGTACATGATGAAAAAATGTACACTGTGGAACCTGTTTAACCTTTTTAGAGCAGAAATGAATGGCGGATTCTGTTCTCGTTTTTAACCTGAATTAACTCTTAGATTTCCTACTCGGGTGCTTGTTTTGAATCCAAAATGGGACAGATTTTGCTTTTAACTCTTTAAAGGGTTAGTTCACCAAAAATATATTCTTTCATCATTAACTGACCTTTGTGTCATTTTAATCATATATGACTTACTTTCTTCAGTGGAGCACAAAAGTAGATGTTTAGCAGAATGTCCAAGCTGCTCTTTTCCATATGAAGTAAATATCAAAAATAGCATTATTAAAACACCATTGAAGTCATTCATAAGACTTGTTCTTCTCTCACAGCTAGTGCATGGCTTCAGAAGAGTTGATGTATAGGGTTATGTTCACTTTTGTGATATGTTTGTGGTGCATACTTATTTATTTGTAGCTTGACACCCTCTAGTCATAATGTGATTACATTGTATGGAAAATAGCAACTTGGACATTCTGCTAAACCTCTCATTTTTATCTGAAAGAAGGACATAGAGGTTTAGAAGGACATGAGGGTGAATATATGATGACAGAATTTTCATTTTTTCTTTAATGTGTTGTTTGATGAATGAATTTGAGGAGGTTCTGACAGAGATTAGCACTGATAGGAGACATGCTGGTGGGACATATTATGTATGACCTGTAGAAGCTTCTTGCTTGTGTGTGTTGAATTGAGTAGGGTTGTAACAAGGTCATGAAATATACAGTAGATGGATGTAGGCTGTGTGTATAGGTGTACAAAAAAGTCCACCAAACCTTGGTGGCTGTTGTCACAATGTCCATATATCTTTGCGCCAAGTTGCCACTGTGGCATAACACACAAACACACACACATACAAGTTAGTGACAGGAAATGGACTGATATGCAGCAGTGTTTTTTTATTTATTTATTTATTTTTGTGTTGAAGTATAAAATCAGAAAGTCAAGGACAGCAAATACTGTTCATGGTAACTTTTCTTTATTTTTAATGAATTACATGTGACAATTAATTAAATTGGTCCCACTTTATATTAGGTACTTACATTTAAATTAATCATTTGGTACAATGCACTTATTGTGTACATACATGTTTTTACATTGCACATATTTTTAAAATACTTGCATGTAATTACATCTGTACTTAATTTCTGTAATTACATTTATAATTACACTGTTGACCCATCCCTTACACCTTAACCCACCCCTTAAATCTACCCATACCACCAAACCTGTCCCTAACCTTATCCGTATCCCATCTCAATAGCAGCAAACGTGTTTTGCAATACAGTAAGTACAGTGTTCTTGGTTTTTATTGATGTAAGTACGTAGCTAAGGCCACCTAATATAAAGTGAGACCATTAAACTCACTGTAGTTAATCAAATATATAAATATGTGCTGAGTAAAGACCCAAAATGTATAGAATTAATGACACATTAATTTACAACATAAAAATATTGAATAGCCATTCAAAAATGTGGCTTCTGTATATTGTTTGCATTTTTGTTTCATTGAACATAAGCCTACAGTCCACCGCAATCCATTTTATAATTGTGTTTTTATTCTGGTTGAGGTCTTGGGTTGGGTTAAATATTTTTACCATACATGCTGGGTTATTTTATTTAAGTCAACTATTGTTTAAAAAAATATTATATCGCTGGTTTAATATGGACTGGAACTTATAAACACACAGAATTATTAGAGGCAACAGCAATAATCAAAAGATGACCATTTATTATTAAGCAAGAACACATGGACAAAATCAAGACGAATTGAATTTATTTGAGTGATTATAGCATAGTTTATGTCTAAGCATTTTAGACATAAAAATGTAACATTTAAAAGTAGAATTTTGATTATAGTGTATTCAACCATTCTCTGTAATAATTTTTTACCGAAATAGCGTTAATTCTCGTGCCAGTGTGTCGGTGAAATCTGAGCCGGTGAAGGGATGCTGTTCACCGGGGCAACTGCGAACTTCAGACCGTGGCCTCACGTTTCACTCGTAGCTGAAAGATGCTGTGACTGACTCCAAAAACTGCCCATAAACAGTACTGATATTAGAGAACATATTTTAAGATTAAACTCAGTACAATAACATATAAAATCCATTTATTTTATGCAAGGCAAAAGGTGTTTCCATCCTGCAAAACAACTGCTGCTGACGCAGTTGACATCTTGTCCTTATGTTGCGTTGTGTAAAATAATATAATTTACAGCACAGTAAAGATTTTATAAATCAAATAAAACGTATGCAAACTTTTATTTTGCTGAAAAAGTGCAAATCGGCAGCACTGAGAACCGCTCTATCCTGTAGAGGACTCAAAAAGCCCACGCTCTCACTGACTGTAACTCAGCAGTTGAGTTGTTTCGTCAGAGACAGGCTCAACCCAGCAGTTGGGAAGAAAAAAATAACCCAGCGCTAAAAATGACCCAGCAACTTAGTTACAAAAAACTACCCAGCATCTAAGTAAAACAAATATTAAAAATAACCCAATAAAATGACCCAACAAGTTGAACTCAGCATTTGTGTTAAAAAAACAGCATTTTTTAGAGTGCCGTTTTGTGTGTTTGTCATTTGAAACAGTTTTTATATATATGTAAATATTTAGGTTTAATTTCTTTTTATTTCAGTTTTAGTTTTTATGTAAAGCTTCAACTCAGCTGTATAACATTCAGTTTTAAAAATGTTTTAAAAATCTTAGTTATAACAATCTTTAGCTATTACATTACCTGTTGCTGCCTTTCAGCATCTCACACCATGAACATGTCATGTTAAAAGTAATTCCTGAACACTAACATTTTTTCTATTTTAATAAATATATTTATATTTCAAGCTGATTGTGCTGTTTTTTTCTTTCTTTCTTTCTTTCTTTCTTTTAATAATTACTCACAGTAAATGAACATGTTAAGCTGACAGCCCTAACACATTACATTCACCATGCAGTAGGTGTGTGAGGGAACATATTCATGAGTTTGTGTGTTAGTAAACACTGATATTATGTGCTCTGACAGCTTGTAGAATATAATAACGTTATATAACAATGACACACGCACATATTGAGAAGTCTTTCTCGGACAAATTGCTCGCTGCCGTATTCTCGGAATGAAAGTTCGCGCACAGGGTCCAGGAGGCGAACGAGAATCCTGTCCTTCCATCCCTCCATCTGTCTTCCCCTCTGGCTCACACCTGAACTTTCCAGCGTGTGCATCATGAAATTTTCCACAAGCCCCTTCACCCTCCAACATCTCACTCCAGCCCTGCCTGTCAAAGCTCTGCTCAAGGGGGAAAGAGAGAAACAGATAGATAGACAGATAGAGAAATAAATAAAATAAATAAATATAGAAATGAATAAATAAGTAAGAGCTGAGAGGTGCCCAGAAATCTGAATTCTCCCAGCAGGTAATCCAATAAAACGCCAAGGTGAGGCGATTCTCAGCTTCACCCCTCATTATTGTATCTTTACCTTGCCGCACTGCTCCTGATGTAAAAATTATGGAGAGAGAGAGAGAGAGAGGGAGAGAGAGAGACTTTCCCTATGCACACAGTCTCTCTACAATACATTGCTGTGTGTTTTCTCTCTCTCTCTCTCTCTCTCTCTCTCTCTCTGCTTCTCCGTGTCCCCTCCCCTCTCAGTTCTTTTTAATCTTTTATTCATGGACTAGCAGGTGATGAAAAATTTATGCCTCGAGTCTGGCATTGAAATAAATGCAAAATGAAAACAGAGGCAGTTTATACTGACAGTCTGAATATCTCTATCTAGAACAAGGTTGCGGCGAGCAAATCAAGGAGAGAGAGCGAGTGAGAGAGAGAGAGAGTGGGGGTGAGGGAGGTGGGGCAATGAGACCTTCATGATGTAAATATCACTATGGTCTTTCTTTGCTAGCCTTAGATTTATAATGTTTATAATGTTGTATTCACACATGCAGTACATATGCATTTCCACCCCTATATATGTACATTTTTGGCATTTCCTCCCATTATAGGACACTGACAGCAGTTAAACTGCCAGAGGTCACCAAGTCGCTATGCTGTTGGTCTCTAGTAAGTGATCGAACTGAGCCGTTTCAGGTAGATCATGGTTTGAACTGTAACTGATAGATGGCACAACTTCCTACTTAAAGGATTTGCTCACTTCCGTTCGTCTTCCAAGATGTTCATGTCTTTCTTTCTTCAGCTGAAAAGAAATTAAGGTTTTTGAGGAAAGCATTTCAGGATTTTTCTCCATATAGTGGACTTTAATGGGGATCAACAGGTTGAAGGTCCAAATTGCAGTTTTAATGCAGCTTCAAAGGGCTCTACACAATCCCAGCTGTGGAATAAGGGTCTTATCTAATGAAACGATCGATCATTTTCTGAAAAAAATTACAAATTTATATACTCATTTATATACTTTTTAACCACAAATGCTGGTCTTTCACTAACTCGACTTCCTGCATTATGTAGCCACGTTGGAAAGGTCACGCATAACGTAGGCAGAGGTACTAACCTTTGTTTACAAAGCAAATGTGCAAGGAAAGTCAAACGCTCTTTACAAAATAAGATAAAACAATGATGTCGGACGATTTTGAATTTGGAGGAGAAAATTACCCTACCTAGTTTTTCACCCTACCTTACTTTTTTGAACTGGAGAACCCAGACGAAGAACTAAACGCACTTAATTTTTCCAACCTGATTACGTAATGCGTGTTGCAGATCCTCATCGCAGAGCTAGTGCAGGTCAAGCATTTGTGATTAAAAATTAAAGAGATTTTTAAGGTTTTAAGGTTTTTTTTTTTTTTTAGAAAATTACTGCTCGTTTCACTAAATAAGACCCTTATTCCTCTGCTGAGATCATGTAGAGCCCTTTGAAGCTTCATTAAAACTGCAGTTTAGACCTTTAACCTGTTGATCCCAATTAAAATCCAGTATATGGAGAAAAATCCTGGAATGTTTTTCTCAAAATCCTTAATTTCTTTTTGACTGAAGAAAGAAAGACATGAACATCTTGGATGACATGGGGGCGAATTGAACTTATCCTTTAAATTGATCAAAAGTGACAGTAAAGATATTTATGTTACAAAAGATTTCTATTTCAAATAAATGCTGTTCTTTTGATACTTTTTATTCCTCAAAGAAACCCAAAAAAAAAGTATCACGGTTTTCACAAAATTTTAAGCACAACAACTGTTTACAGCATTGAATGATTCTGAAGTATCATGTGACACTGAAGACTGGAGTAATGACTGCTAAAAATCAGAAAAAAAAAAAAGAATCGTACCAGCCCAACATTATTGATTGGTAGTGTAAGTCTCTTTGGATAAAGGAGTCTCTGAAATTAGTGTAAATGATTTACATTACATGAAAAAACGTACTATCAAGTGATCATTCTCAAAACCATTCTTCAGTCTTCAACAGAGTGCTGTATGGTCAGAAGCAAGAAAAATCAAGTAGGAACATCCGACTTTGAATGTAACAGCATAACTGTTACAACAAGTGTCATCCTGTCTCTGGTGATGCCACACAGAGAGTGAACCACATCCCTAGGGCCTTCAACAAGCATTGGATTTTGGGTCTGTTGCTGAAGTTTTGAATGTTGATTGGCTGAAGTGAGAGAACTGACGGAGAAGTGAAGAAATGTATTAGGTTTTCTCATGAATGAAAGGAACGGTGTTTGCAGCGATTGTAGCTACATTTATCTAGTCTGTAAGTGCTACTTTCTCCATGTAGTTAGTTTGCACTGTATTTCTGTCTTAGCAAAGACAATACCAAAAATGTGAAGCATAAGAGTCAGTTTGACAGGTTCTTTTTGAAATCACCACAAGAACTTGACTGCGTGTCTGATTTGCTGTTGTGTATGTGTGTTGCACTGCAAATAAATATTAATCAGTGTTTTTGTCTTGTGCTTCAGTTAAAACATCAAAATATCCTTAAAATGAGATTGAGATATTGTGAATTGTTTTCCAAGGATATGTCTTGAATTATAGAAGTCCACTTTCAGAACAAAAATTGACAGATAATGTAGTCACCCCCTTGTCATCCAAGATGTTCATGTCTTTCTTTTTTCAATCGTAAAGAAATGATGTGTTTTGAGGAAGACATTTCAGCATTTTTCTCCATATAATGGATTTCTGTGGTGCCCTCAGTTTGAACTTCCAAAATGCAGTTTAAATACAGTTTCAAATGATCTCAGCCGAGGAAGAAGGGTCTTATGTAGCGAAACGAAATGGCTATTTTCGTAAAAATAATACAATTTAAATACTTTTTAATGTCAAACGCTCATCTCGTCTCACTCTGCCTGAACTCTTTTTTTTTCCGGTTCATGACAGTATGTCGAAAAACTCCCATCTCATGTTCTCCCTTAACGTGAAAAACATCGCTGTTTTACCTTTTTTGTTAAGGGTGTTTGATCTTCTATGCATGTTCACTTTGCAAAGACTGGGTCAGTACTTCCGCAGCAATGTAGGATGATTTTGAAATAAGTTTTGAAGTTGAGGGAGAAAATACAATATACAATCAGACATAACCTGACATACGATTTCGACATAACCTAACTGTCTTGAGGCAGAATATACAGAGTTCAGGCAGAGCAAGACAAGATGAGAGTTTGAGATTAAAAAGTATTTAAATTGTATTTTTTTAATGAAAATAACCAATCGCTAGATAAGACCCTTCTACCTCTGCTGGGATCATTTGAAGCTGCATTTAAACTGCATTTTGGAAGTTCAAACTTGGGGCAGAGATATCCGAAATGTTTCCTTCAAAAAACATAATTTCTTTACGACTGAAGAAAGAAATACATAAACATCTTGGATGACAAGGGGTGAGTACATTATCTGTAAATTTTTGTTCTGGAAGTGAACTTCTCCTTTAAGTAAGCATTTGGTGAGGTTTACACGAACTCTTTTAAACATAGATTTGCTTCTCCAGTAAATGTATATTGCTTTAAGAATGTTTATATGTTTTTATTCAGGGAAAAAAGTGTGTTTAATTTCAAATATTATTCAAAGCAAGGCATTTAAATAAAACGTCTCAATGAGTTATGTTAATGTAGTCGCATTAAGCACACGTCTGGAACACATTACATCATCTGGAACACATCATGTTCTCATTATTGTCTATACAAAGAGAGAATTAAACCAAATATGCAACACTGGTGTGAACAAATGTAAATATGTAAAAATCGGTAATGATCAACCACCAGTCTTTGAAAAAAAACAGAAACATCAACTTGTTTTGTTGTAATATTTGGTCCAGTTCAGAGGCAGGGAAGAGTCTGTATATCTTAACTTCATGTAGCTGAAATGACAGCTGGGTACATATGGCCAAAGGGACTATTTAAATGTGTACTTGACCCCAAATTGTGTGTGTGTGTTTGTGTGTGTGTGTGTGTGCATGCATGTGACCTGTTCATCAGCAGCTCATTATATAGTCTAACTGAAATCAGCTTTTAAAAGATGTTATTTTTTTCTAATTGGTTTAGACTGCAGTAAACAGAACTCCTGTGCAAAACATTTTCTGATATTGTTGTTATCAGAGTGTTGTTGTTTGGTTGCTGTTCTGAGCAATGTTGTTTTAGTATTATTTATATGCTATTATAGTATAATTATAATTATAATTTTTATATGTTTTTTTATTTTAGTTTGCTTTAGTGGTGTGCTTTTGTCATTTTATATGTGTATGTAAAAATATTTTAATATTTCTGTTTAGCTCAAGATTGAGGTCTCTGCAAAGCAAAAGAGGCCGTTTCTGAACTTGTGGGTGTTTTCAAACTTCTGAGTGTTTCTGAATCATGCAATAAAATGATCCCCACCCCTAAACCCCTACTGTCACTATGAAGTCAGCCAATCAGGTAACATGGTCTAACAACACCCTGATCTTGTAACCCCCATTACATTCCTGCAGACCTATAGTTGTTTAGCTCTGGTGTATTTGGAAGCCTGTTTCCTCCACTGAATTAAGAATAAAAAAAAGGTTATTGCAAGTTTTTATCTCACAATTCTGACTTTTTTTTTGCAGTTGTGAGTCAGAACTGTGTGATATAAACTCGCAATTGTGAGTTATAGTCATAATTGCGTGATATGAACTTGAATTTAAGTTGAAGTCGTAATTGCGTGTGATATAAACTCGTAATTGTGAGTTATAGTCATAATTGCTTGATAAAAACGTGCAATTGTGAGTTATGAAGTCAGAATTGTGTGATATAAACTCGTAATTGTGAGTTATAGTTATAATTGCTTGATAAAAACGTGCAATTGTGAGTTATGAAGTCAGAATTGCTTGATATAAACTTGCAATTGTGAGTTATGAAGTCAGAATTGTGTGATATAAACTTGCAATTGTAAGTTATAGTCATAATTGCGTGATATAAACTTGCATTTGCGAGTTACAGTCATAATTGTGTGATATAAAGTCGCAGTTAAGTTATCGTAATTGCGTGTGTTATATAAACTCGTAATTGTGAGTTATAGTCATAATTGCTTGATATAAACTCGCAGTTGTGAGTTATAGTCATAATTCCTTGATATAAACTCACAATTGTGGGTTATGATGTCAGATTCTTGAGATTCTCACAATTCTGAGAATTTTTTCTCACAAATGCTAGTTTATATCTCGCAGTTCTGACTTTTTTTCTCAGAATTGTGAGATATAAATTCGCAGTTGTGATTTATAAAGTCTAATTTTGATTGGAAAAAAGACATGTTCTCAGAATTTCGAGTTTATATCTCACAATTCTGACTTAATAATTTGCAATTCTGAGAAAAAAAGTCACAATTGTGAGATATGAACTCAAGATATGACTTTATTTCTCAGAATTGCGAGTTTATATCACACAGTTCGGATTTTATAACTTGCAATTACGTGTTTATAACACAATTCTGAGAAAGTCAGAATTGTGAGTTTGTATGACACAATCGCGAAAAAAAAGTGTAAAATAAGTCGCAATTACCGTTTTTGTTATTTTTATTCAGTGGCGGAAACAGGCTTCCTTTGGTTTATTTTTATTTCAGCTATAGTAATTAAATTTTTATTTCAGTTGTATTAAATTTCTTGATTGCTTGGAAAAAGCTGGACAATTTGAGATATCATTCATGTCTGTAGCACAAACCTTTATAGGACAAGTTACATGGCACAATTTTATATAAAGTCTTAGGGGTTACAAATCCTTAGCAAGCACAATTAATAGCAAGCGTTCTCTCTCTGTCATTCCTCCCTCTTCATCTCTGCCCTCTCTTTCAGCCACCCTGGGGTCTACAAACCCCCTGCCACCCCAAGTGACGCCACATCCTCCCCCACAGCGGCGCAATCATATCACCCGACAATTAACCGACGATGTGTAATTGGCTGGTGTGTATGAGGGTCAGCAGCTGGTGAGGCGTAGCGTCGCGGCACCGGCTCGCCTTGCTCACTTCCTGAACCAGATTCAATTATTAATAGACTGATTGCTGGAGTGAGGTTTCTCTGGGAATCTGGATCTGCCACAATGAATAAAATGAAACCACTGCTTTACATTTTCATTATGCCACAGCCCCCTGCTTTCAATTGCAAATGTAGCCCAGGAACCTGACTGCAACCCCCTCGCCTCTCAATGCATCGTCTTCACCCTCCCTCTGAGGGTGGCACCCCAAAAATACACACATACAGTGTCACACTTCATGACAGTGGTAAGAACACCTTAGTCGAAGAATACACACACAAGTACATGTGCACTTGAGTGTGTGTTAAGTATATATATATATATACACGCACACACACATACATTTTTGGTCAGATTCAGGGTACAGTTTTGTTCGTAGTAAGTTAACCCACAAAGCTTATATCTTGCCATACTTGCCTTATTCATTGATAAATGTAAATCTATACCATAATAACTTTCAAAAGGAGAGAAGAAGCAAAAATATCAGTATGAAAAAGTACTTCAGGGCTATAGAGATTTCTCTGCTGATTTACAATCAGGTCAGATACAGAGACAGCACATATGCCATCATCATAACGCAACTCTCCCCCCTCTCCTAACGGATAAAGGAATGTGAGGTGCCAAACTTAGAGGTCTTAATCAGCTCCACCTGCAAGAGAAAACACTGCAAAAATTCAATTTTATCTGGTTCAATTGCCCTCTCTCTCTCATTCATTCTCTCTTGCGCTTTCTATATTGGTAAGTTTAGAAGAAAACTGGACCGCCGGAATGTAAGGACACACTTCTCTGAGCAGTTTTCCTACTACAGTACAAAATATTAAAGGAATTAGCATAGTTTACTAAAAAACAAAAAGGCTGATGTACACATTACATAATGCTTTTAGCATCTTTCTCTCTTTCTTTCTTTCTCTTTCTTTTTTTTTCTTTCTTTTACAGCATATTTAACAAAGTATATTTAATTAGTATTTTTTTCTTTTTTCCCCCTTTTTTTAGCATATTTTTTCTAAGAAACATTACTTTTTTTCTTTTTCAGGCCTGATTTGGTTATTTGTACTTAATCAAAACAACCCAATCGCAGTTTGATTGAGATTAATTGGAATGCACAATGAAAAAACATGACTTTTGAAAATTGTTCAAAATGGAGTTATCCGTTTTAGCAAATAAACTCTTAATATATATAATAAAAAAAAAACTTTACTCAAATAAAGATTAAATGAAAATGTTTTGTGTTTTAACATTAATTTATATTTAATTTAGAAATTCCTCTGCCTACCACTAGAGGGGACCACACTCGGACCACTGATATATACTGATTGAGTATACATTATGTATATGCTAACATTAGTCTGTAGACATGAAAAATAATGATGGGTGTGGTGAAATTGTAGGAAACTCAATTAAAGGAATAGTTCACTCAAAAATGAAACTTTTGTCATCATTTACTCGCTCTCATGTCATTCCAAACCTGTGTAAGTTCCTTTCTTATGTTGAACCCAAAAGAAGATATTTTGAAGAATTTTGAAAAATCAAATAGTTGTTGGTCCATATTGTCTTCCATAGTAGGGAATAAAATACTGTGGAAGCCAATGGGGATCATCACCTGTTTGATTACCAGCATTCTTCAAAATATATTTTATGTTCAACATAAGAAAGAAACTCATACAGGTTTGGAACAGCATGAGGGTATGTAAATTATGACAAAATTTTCGTTTTTTAAGTAAACTATTCCTAGTCAATTACTGCTGACAGTGTTTTTAAAGCTCAGACAAAAAGCAAGTATTTTCATTCATTTAATTTTTTATTTTTAAGAATTTAAACAAATCCTGTATTCCCCTTCATCTGTATAGAAAATTAGTTGTAATAAGACATTTCATAGCTGTTGATTTATGTTGGAAGCATAAGCTGTGTGTGTGCCAGTGTGTGTGGCACACACACACACACTATCCAGTACTCTTGTTCCATCCATCCCATCTTGCAGCAGTGCAGCCCGCATTACTGCGCTGGCTCAGTCAGTCTCTCCACACCACGCATGTTGTCTTCCCCTAATCACCACAACTAATAGCATCACCCATCTGCAGCTGCTCTGCCTCAGATTCTCTGTGTGTTTGCATGTGAGAGTAGCCAGGGATACACTGCCTGGGATTTCCTGCAACAAATCCATATATTAGCCCTTCATTGGAAAGGCAGCAGCAATAACATTAGTCATGCCATTTTAGCCATCATCAGGAGCTCAGGGTGCACACGGAGAGCCAGGTTCACAGTGCAAAACTCCTGGGAGTGCAGCCGAAGACCAGTGTGCTGGTCAGGGGGTGAGAAGATGGGGCTGGATATGCATAATATCAGCTCATGGTACTTTGTGAATTTCATGGTGATTTCCCTGGGTATGGGCAGGCGCTGGATGAGACATCATTTACGCTCCAGAGTTCCCTGAGCGGTGCTGTGATCAAAGATCAGCTCTTTGGAGGGTTGTGGCTTCACCTCAAGTTCAACAGCTGGTCTTGGATCAGCTTGTTCCCTGATCTGCCGCGGACATCTAATCAACGGCTTCAGGCTCAGCCTGTATGTGAGCACAGAGGGATTTATTTACACCAATATACTGGGGAGAGCCATCGTTCATGGTTTAAATGACTTCGAGATCAAGGATTAGTTATAGAACTGGTTTTAGAGAAGTCCTTCCTGCCTGACACGAATTTCTTGCCAGTTTGATGCCCACCCACAGCTGTACAGTACCCAGCTCCAAGAGCCCCCCTTAAAAGACGGCCTCAGGAAATAACCTCCACCAGATGTGACTTTAACAACCAAGCACTAACCATGCAGAAGCGTGACAACGTCCATTTATATGACTTTTCCTTGTTTAATTACGCGCCACGTCCAGTAAAGGTCTTAAAAAGGAAGTCTTTCGCTACATGGTGATTATGCTAACATTAAGGAACGCGTTGAAGTCACACAGGACATTTCCTCATCTGTTTTTTACTGGCCACTGCTTAGTTTAAGAGCCGCTTTTACTGACAACTCATATTTTCACTTCCAAACTACTTAGCCTTGTGAAGAGGGGGTCCGTTGCTTGTCTGTCGTTTGAAATGTTCGCTAATGGCTACGCTCTGATTGAATACAGATTCTAATAAAAACAAGTAATTAGCCAATCAGGCTAATTTAATACAGTGCCTGATGCTAGCGTTGCTCAAACTAGCTTAGCATTTCTTGTTTCAGGCCCTATTTTTCAATCCAGGCACTGTTGGAAAAACATGCCTGTGGCGGCATTTCTGATAAATGATTTTATGTAGATTCTTGCACGTTTTCCGACACGTTTAAAGTGAAATGTCCGGTGAGTGGAGCTTAAAGCACATTTAGTTTTATCTTAAACAGATGAATAAACGTGAATCTGGGAATGATTTATTATGAAGGTTGTTGTACATATTGTGACTATTTGGGGGGAAAAATGTCCGGTGAGTTAATTAAAAAACATAATGCTTGCTTATAAAGTTAACATACGGAAGTTTTAACAAATGCAAATGTGAGAGAAAAATGTGTTTGTTGCATCAACTATGCCATTTTAGCTTGCTTTTATGAGTTTTTGAGCTCTTTTATTGTGATTTGTGTTTTATGGGACTCGTATCTTAATGTTCCACATCACAAGTGAAGTGCTATAGCAGGTGAGCTATCAAGCAAGTTTATTACATCAGAAAAACCATACATACAAGATGATTATGTGGTGCAAACATCCCAAAACGTTTACAAATAGTACTATATTAGAAGCAGTTATTACAAAGTAATTCATTTCAGCTGGAAACTGGTGAAGTGTACACATAGATACTTTTTGTAGACTTTTTGCAAAAATGTTGGTAGAGGCATTTTTCCCAATTAGCTTATTGTATGTAGGTATTTTTGTCAAGAAAGGTACGAGAAACCAAGCTGTGAATTTAGTCACAGCTTATGGCTGTTTTTGGGTATAGCGCTCAGCTAGGTTCTTGGAACCTCTTTAATCATGACTATATTCACAATATGGTTACTATAGAATACATTAAGGACACCAATTGCCATTTTTAAGGATGTCCATGTGATCTTTACATTAGAAGATGTAGTCACTGACATGTAAACATACCTGCTGCTAAAGCTAATAGTTAGCATCTATAGTTGCTGCACAGTGACAGACACATTAGTGAGGTGTTTTACATCAGAGCTGTTATTATATGTTTCGTAATGTAGCATTGCTGGAATCAGCTAGAATCTATGACCGCTTTTTAAGCAAAAAATATTTACTATCACCAGTTCAAAAGTGACATGTCATATCAGTTTAATGTACATATACACCAAGTGAACAGGTCTCACTCAAACATCCAGAGGAACAGTCGCACATCAGCCTTATACACGTATATTTCATTCTCATTTCAGTGTTCATAACATGAAATTTACATTCTAATGAAATATGCTTTCCTCAACCTTTTTTTTTTTTCTTCAAAAGCTACTGTCAGATCTTTACCTTAGGGGAAAGAGAGGCGTGTCATTGCAGTCATGACAACAAGATGGCAGTGTAAACTAAGTCAAATCCCCTGGAGAATTTAGCTGGGGAGAAGACACATACAGTAAGTGAGGTGTGTAAGAGAGTGGGGGAGCACTAGAGAGAGCTTTAAAAATGATGTGTCTGCTTCACTGTCAATCTGATGGCACTTTGAAGAAGGACAGTAGAAAGTGAGAACCAGAGTGACACAGTAGTAGTAGTAGTAGTAGTGTAGTATTTATGCATGTTTCATTGAGTGAACTGGTGAATGGACAAACGATTTGTTGGGGACAGTTGTTTTTTACTTTTCTAAGTGGTCATAATCACAAATTTGGCCTTGCTAATGACAAAACAGATGAAAAAATGGAGAGTGACATTGAATGAGGTACCTGAGCGATATCTAGAATTGAAAGTGAGCTTTTAACTTTGAGCAGTAGGAAACCACTGGCATCAAGGCAGCGACTTCAGCACCAGATATTTTTCTTTGTTTCCGTTTTTACAGAAAATGTAAAAAATCTAACAAGATCAACCATGTCTTCAACCTTCTACACTAGACCACAGGCATTAACAGCTAGCCTAGTGTACACAAATTTGGAGGGTGTGTATATTCTCAGGCTAGCAACTAATATACCGGTATTAATATTTTTGTGAGGGTGTGTACCTGTATGAGCATGTGTGTGTGTGTTTGCACACTTTATGTGTTGCACGTGTGCACCAGAGCTATTAGAATCCATTTGAGAAGGGGGTGAAATAATCACCTCTTTGCTGTTCAAAATTAGCGTTCCAGTGAATTTCTCTATTGCCAAGCATTATTACACAACAGCAGCATTTAGCACTGATTACCACAATTACATGCTACTATAAAGGCAGCCGTTTACCTCACCTCTTACACAGGAAGAGAAAACAGAAGCAGTATATTCTGTTTCTCATTACTGTTGTTCTGAAGCATTTCTAATAGTGCTCTTTGCATTCGTGCCAGATTATAGGTTTATATTTCATGGTGTATTAATATTTTTGCACCACCTTTTTCTTCCCGTAAGAGCGGGCACGGCCATTTGTAAAGTTTATGGGTCTGGCTTCCGGTCTCATCCGCATCCAGCTATTTTTATGTGTACAAAACAGCTCGTTTTGCTGCTTGATATTGCAAATTGGTCTGTTTTACCATATTATTTCAATGTATTATCTTAATTATGAACACACTGGTTTGTAGTGCAAACACTTTTACCAATGACTGTTGTTATTCTGCTTTTTATTTCACTGTAGCGGCTAATGGACTGGAAGTCTTACCCATAGGCTTATTTCTGCATTGAAGAAAAAGGTGGATAGCATCACCAAACAGATTTTCAAAAATAGTGTCCGTTTCCAAACAGTTCCATCTTCCATTGCTAAAAAACGAGTAGTACTGCTCCAAATTGGCACCAGAAGTTGAACCTTTTTAACTGAAAGTACCACATAGCTGCATATAAAATCTATTTTAACATCAAATTAAATTATGCACTTCACCATAAAATATTTAATAAAAAATGAGAAAGAATTGAGATCTTGAATATTTTCCAGTTGCACTGTCTCTCCCCCGTAGCACTAAATAGATGGTTTACCCTGTGTTAACTCATATGAACAGGCCATAAATGGGGATCAGTGCTAAGTAGCTACTGTCATGACCTCACCCTCATACCTTCTCTCCTCTCCCCCTCCATTCCCCCATCCTAAAGGCCCTTATCAGCCACTAGAGCCTTTATTAATTGAAATGATGCTTTTATCCCCAGTCCTCCCTCCCCTGCTGGTTGTGTATGTCAAAGCGCCACAAATTAGCCCAATGTATAGCCCAGAGAGCTGTGGCTAATGAGAGTCTGTCAGAGCGGCAAATACACTAGAATTATCATGGCGTCTGTAATTGAGGGGGGTAAAGAGAATTTGGTCCTAGACATACAGTATACGAACCGAGAGTGGATGTCCGGCCATGTAGGCCACAAAACTGAACAATTGGTCATCAATTATTTAACCTCATGTTGAGTCAAATTTTTAAGACTGTGTCCCTTTATTTAGAAGGACGTAAAAGAACCAACATATCATTTTTAGTGAGAAACAAAGCCATTATTCACTGAAAACCTTCCTCCTCATTGATCTGATGACTATTGTGATTCAATTAAGTAAGTGAGAACACAAGAACTGGATTCATTTACAAAATAGACATTGCTACTTTTCATAAATGCTCCAAGGAAAACTACGTATCAAGATTTTCAGTGAATGTTTGCTGTTTTTTCTCACTCAAAGCTATGAAATGTCTTCAGAAGACCGCTTTTTTACTTTTGTGTCTATATTTAAGCTTGAACGCCAAACCAACACAATTCTTCCCAACCCAGGCTCATTGGAAATACATGCCTCTATAGACATTTCTGCAACACCGTAGCTACGTACCTTAATGCACGGTTCTCGGCAGTTTTAAAGTGAAATTTCCAGAGAGTGGTGCTAAAACACATTCAATATGTGACCATGGCACATTTTTTATTAGGTTGGTACAGGCACGTATTGCTTCGTTTTTATCATGCGGTTGTTCAGAATTTGAATATCCTGGTAGTGTCGCTAAAGGTTAATGCTCTATCGTGTTGGAAATATCCCGTACACCAAACACAACCCTAAACCTAACTGATAGTGTTAAAAAATGCAAAAGTGAGATAAAAATGTATTTGTTGAGCTGTGAAATTTGAACTTCCTTATGCGGATTTGAGCTGCGGATTTGAACCATAGTGCCGTAGCATGTGACAAAATATAATATTCTTATATAATATAATGTAATTGTGTGAAAATTAGCCTTTATTCATCAAAACTCTGTGTGTAAATCATACTTTGTGTAAAAAGGAATAAAAGTTGTCTGAGTTTTACTGCCTCTAGTGTTCATTTCAACTGAAAACTGCAGTGATTCGTACATATAGGTACGTTTTTTCAGTTTTGCATAAATGTATATACAGGCACGTATTTCCAATGAGCCTATGTTGCATATTCCCTTTGTCTTTCACTAGAAAAAAGTCAAAGTCATATGGTTTTGAAACAACTTGAGGGTGAGTTTATGATGGACATTTTCACTTTTGGATGAACTCTGCTGACAGTCATGATCTACACATTCTGAACACTGAGTTAATGGATGCACGTTGATGCTTATGGAACGCCAGCTCCCCTAATTCATTTTGGTAAACACTGTCCGCACAAATGACGACCCACTTTGGGCCAGTGGGATCATTTCAACAACACTGACAACTCGGGCAGTCTAATTAATCAGACAGCATCCAGAGCTAGATTATCCTCTCTGAGAGACGACGGGTTTGTGTAGAGACAGGGCCATAGTGGCGGTCCTACTGTATGACAAGCTGAATAAATAGCCTTTGTCATCCTATCAGAGACGCCGTTAAGCTCTCCTCTTGATTATCTGTCCCCGACTCCCAACTCTCTAATTAGTACCTGGCACGAGCCCTGATGTTTAAGCACGATTAAGGCAATGCTCGTGTCTCAACAAAAGGTGCACTTTTCCAAGGCCGGTCGCTATCGGCGTGGTGTGTAATGTTAGAAGTCAAAATGGTCGGGACTCATTTACCAGCGTGGGGCTAAGTGCATTCTTGGCTCGGGAAGAGGCGGAGTTGTGTATGTGCGACTCCAGCCAAGGAGCCCATTTGTAATAGCCGAACGTTACTGCCCCGTGTCTTAGTGTGAGTGTCTGGCAATTCTACACCTATGCTGTTGCGCGCTTTTATTTACATCCATGGTTCTCTCTTTTGCTCTCTTACTAGCTTTTTTAATTTGCCAGCTCAAAAGACAGACAATACAAAAATTATGCTAATTGAAAGTGAGGGACCACGTGGCTCTTGAAATCAATTTATTTAGAAAATTAAGTTGCTTGACGGTTGTTTCGGCCTAAAAGAAAGGAAATCATATTCACATTTTCTGTAGACCATTTGCTTTAAAATGAATATGAAATTTTGTGGAAAATAATAAAATATTTAGAAGTCATTTCTGTAGTCTATATATATATATTTGTAAATTCATGTCCCAGTCACATTTTCTTGGTTAAATAAACATTACTTACAGTATAAGAAATAATATATATTTTTACATTAACAATGTAATCAATATTCTATTTATTAAAGCCAAATATGATTCTCATCAAGTTAGTTTTTAAGTTTTAAGCATTTTACATCTATTCCAAAATAATAACTCAGTGAAGTAACAATTTAAACAGTATATTTTGTTTGTGAATTTACAGTTGAGGTCAAAGGTTTACATACACCTTGCAGAATCTGCAAAATGTTCATTATTTTATCAAAATAAGAGGGATCATACAAAATGCATGTTATTTTTTTTATTTAGTACTGAATAAGATATTTCCTATAAAAGACGTTTACATACAGTCCACAAGAGAAAATAATAGTTGAATTTAATAAAAAATTACTCTGTTCAAAAGTTTACATACACTTGATTCTTAATACTGTGTTGTTACTGGAATGATTCACAACTATGTTTTTGTTTTTTTTGTAGTGATAGTTGTTCATGAGTCCCTTGTTTGTCCTGAACAGTCAAACTGCCTGCTGTTCTTCAGAAAAATACTTCAGGTAACACAAATTTTTTGGTTTTCCAGCATTTTTGTGTATTTGAACCCTTTCCAACAATGACTGTATGATTTTGAGATCCATCTTTTCACACTGAGAAGGTTCAAATGCTCACTGATGCTCCAGAAGGAAACACGACGCATTAAGAGCCTGGGGGTGAAAACTTTTGAACAGAATGAAGTAGTACTTCACCAAACTGATTACTCACTAAAAACTTGCACAAATTATGTTTTCATGGCATTTTAAGTTTTATTTTGACATGACATAAGTGGTTATATCTAAGTGTGTGAGTTGTTTACAATTCAAAATTGTAAATAATCACTAGATTATTTTATACTTAAGCACTTAAAAAGTATTTATTTATGTTCATATGTATTTATTTATTTATTTATTAACACTAGGTGAACTTGGGCTGCCATCATTGCCCCCTCAAAAAAGTGTAAATATAATAAAAAGAATGAAAGAATGAACGAATGAATGAATGAATAGGTGCGTGACACCCCTGAGTAAACTAGTGGGTTGTAAACATGAGGGTGAATAATTATTCCATCTTTCTTATGCTTTTTTTTCTGTCTGTCTGTCTTATGACTAATGCCCGGTCCCGTTGTTTGTTTGAATTGCAACCTACGGCAAATAAGACCTTCACATTGGCTTCGCCACTCTGTCACAAAACCAAACATGCCGTTTTCCTGATGCCTCTCTTTCCCGCTGTATCTCTCTCTCCCTCTCACACACACACACGCACAGACTCCGTAAGAATGTAACAATGTGTAGGGGGGCTGCCAGAATAACAAATCGTCTCCGCAGCTCATGCATGCTAATGTTATGTTGTAAGCAGTTTTGTTGACAAGTGCTAATACTTCTTTCATACTATCATCAAAAGCGGCAAATACAACAGCCATTACTCCCTCTCTCAGTTTCACAGACATGATGGATGGTGACCTTAATGCGGGTTAGCCGAGTTTTTGAAAGTTAAAGTACCCGCTATAAATCACGGAATTATTACAATGAGCTTTAATTGGTTAAGGACTGTTTACTTCCTAAAGAGCTAGAAAAATTGGGTTTCGGCGTATTTTAATTTGCAAAGTGCATTTTCATTACGAATGGCACTTTAATATTGTCCTCCTTTATCATGCAAAATATGCAACACACTGGCAATCTATTAATTGGCCACCAAAAAAAAAAATGCACGGCAAGCGTAAATCCACACGTTCTTGTGTGTATGATGCATGCGTGTGTGTGGAAAAGAGAAATGGCCGTGTGTGTACATCCATTAGGCCAAAAGACACTTCTTGCCTGGATACAGTGTGAATGAAATGCGTGCAAACCATGATGACTTGGTGTCGCATAAAACTAATTAGAGTACTGTAAATACTGTATGAAGGACATGTTGGATATTTATTGGATGTTGTTTTGTGTCTAAGCCAGAAATAGACATTATTCACCGTAATGGATTATTTTTGGGGTTCAGACATGTCTGATAAACTTAAATAGCATTATACATTCATTGTTGGATGTAGGGATAAACTTCATATTAGTATTTATTGTTTATTTTTGTTGTGTGTTTTGGTGGCCTGGTTCTCTTCATTACCATTTTTACAGATCACAGAGTTAGAGTTTAAGTTGGCGTGTCCTACCTGTCATTCAGCTATCATGCCTGACAACCTGGCAGACCAATCAGACGCCATCCCCTGGGACACGGCGTGAAGTCTTTAAGGATGCAAGGCAAAGTGCTGTTTGATTTCCCAATGGCCAGTCACACATATGGATAGAGACACACAAACCTGACAGACTCACACGCACACAGCTGATACTGACAGTTCACACACTACATGACAGATATGCTAAAGCTTCTGTTACTCTAATATATGTGTCATATATAGTATTTAATTGTTTAAAAACCATGTCATGTATTTTTGATTCACAGCCATGTTCTGTCTTGGCAGCTGAAGTTAGTACAGTTTATATATTTTTAATCCATATGAATTATTTTGTGAAAAACTATGCAATGCAAGAATATTATGTAAAAAAGTTCAGTTAATTTACCATTATTATTATTAATTACATATATGTATTTATTTATATTATAGTTGTTGTTATTATCAGTATTATTATTAATTACTATTATTATGGTATTTTTATGTTATTTTATATATATATATATATATATATATATATATATATATATATATATAAGTATTTTAGTTTAGTTTACTTTTAGTTTTTCCCAGTTATGTCTGTATGTTTTAGTGGATTTTGATGTCTTCAACTCCTCTAGGACTCTTTACTTTTCAGTTGATACTTCTAAAAATATTTTTAATAAAGTGAGACCAAATTTAGTTTTAGTACTTTTATCAAAGATAAACTTTTTAAAAACCCTTTATATTTTTTTTGTTTTGTTTTTATTTTGTTGTTCTTCAGAGTTTGTTTGTGATTTTATTATATATATATATATATATATTACATATATTTAATATATTTAATATATTATATTAAATATATAATATATATAATTTTTTTCAATTAAATCAGCTTTTATTTTTATATCAGTGCGTTAATCATATGTGTTATTCTGTTCCATTTTTTTTTTTTTGTACAAAACAGCAAATTTTGCTGCTTGATATTGCAGATTGGTGCATATATTACCATATTAATTAAACGTATTATCTTAATTCATCATAACACATAATTAATTGTAGTACAGACAGGTTTACCATTTACTGCATGTTGTTATTATTCTCGTATTATTTCGATAATGAACCGGAAGTCTCACCCATAGGCTTACTTCAGCGTTGAAGAAGAAGGTGGATTTTTTTCTTTAAACACTGCCAAGAACAACTGCTGTTTGCTGTCATTGTATCAAACCTGGCACTACACGATTTCCTGTAACATGTATGGATATGAAATGGCATGATGTTAAGTAAATATTGACAGAATGTCATTTTTGAATGACCGATCCTTTTAAAATCCAATGCTTCCACATGTGAATATCATAGTTGGCAGCAGTGAAGATTATTGCATGGTCTAAAAAGACAGAGATGACAGGAGAATGAGAGAGCGTGTGTAACTTTGTCACCAGGATCCAGGCTGGGCTTGGATGGAAATCCACGGCTTGAAACGCAGAGTTTAGCCTCTGCATTGTGATCCAGCGCTTATGCGGTTTAGAGCAGAAGTGCTTGCTAGCTGCTTGGGATGTGACTCAGTCAATTGTGTGGCTTTTTATGCCGGATGAAAGGCAAACTTCAATGCTTCAGTTCTTTCATGGCTGCTGCACAGGCTACAGGGCAGAAAGCCCCTACAGTATCAGCACAAAGCCTTCCGCTCAACGCTTTCCCACAATTACATTCTCTCTCCCATTCTCTTTATCACAGCGCTTTGTTTACAATAGGTGACTAAGACAGTCATTGCGCTAGAGTTGCTTTGAAGAGGATTGGACGACTCTCAAAACCTGACGAGAAAAGATCCTTAGAAACAAGCATCATTTTACTTTGTAATATGGGTGGTTATCTAATAAATTTATTATGCATAAAGACATCAAAGACGCTCGTATGTGCTGCCATTCTTAGCGTTTTGAACGTGTAATATTTCAAGAGCATTAAAACTTAATCAAACATTAAAAATGTCGAGCAATCGAAACGGTTTAACCAGAGCATAAAACAGTCTGATGTGCTTTTACCAAGGACCTGTTTACGTACTGACATAATCTTTGTTTTCTCTCTTTCTTTTTTAAATCATAAAGGGTTCGTTTATTCTCATATTGTGTTATTAAAGCATTGACTCAGGGGATAATGAATGCATTTTCTGCTGATATACATTGAAAGCAGCTTCATACCCGTGAGCTTACTGTCTGCTAATCTCTTTACTAAAATAAACAAGCTTTATTGAAAACTGGTAGATTTTCACAATACCTATTTTCTTTTTTTTAAATTCAGAGTAAGCATTTTAGGTTTAACTTGCGGCTGCTTGATATAAACAGTGTGTGCTGAATTATTTGTGACTGTAATGTTATTAAAGGATGGTTAGCTGCCTTTTGTTCCTCTCTAAGTAGTGTGCTATAAAAGAGTGAGCGTCATTTTTGGCTGTGTCTAAAACCTGTCTTTTCAAGTCATATTTGGAGGTAAATTAGCAAGGCATTTCTGTGTAACATCCAGCCTACTAATGCTACGTTCACACTGTGAGCCTTAGTGCTAAATTCAGATTTTTAGCAGTTCACGTTGTGGTTGCCAGGTTTTCACATCAAAATCTGCCTAACCGCTTCTCACAACTAGTCCAAAACTAGCCCAATCGCATTCCAGGGGGTAAATATCACATTAGTGGGGTCGCTTCAACCCACAGAGTTTAAAAACGAACCACGGCAACAGTGAAAATGTAGCCCAGTTTCGCGGGGAAACGGTGGACTTGGCAACACTTGCGCACTGCGCTGTCATACACAGTGTTGGGCATGTTACTTTAAAAGAGTAATTAGTTATAGTTGCAAATAGTAACTGCGTTAGTAACTGAGTTACTTCATTATAAAAGTAACTAATTACCAAGGAAAGTAACTATTGTGTTACTTTAAAAAAAAAAAAAATATGTAAAATAACATGGATGCCCCCAATAATAAATATGTTAAATGAATGAAATTAATGAAATTTTTAGTTTATTCACCAGACTAATATTAATATCTGATACTCAAGAATGGGTATTGTTTTAGTTTTAGGACAACTTTGATGAAAGGTTTTGATCCACTTTAAATGTGGACTACTACACATATATAAAGCTTAGTATAAAGCTTAATAAATATATGAAAGTACACTTAGCATCAGTCAGTCAAGCATTATAATATGACATTATGATAATTTAGATAACAAAGCTACTACGAATTCTACTACTAATAACAATATAAAACGCACCGAGGATTAATGAGCTGCTGGCTTCATGAATATTAATCACGTTGTCTGCATTCGCTCGAACCGATTTGCTGAAATCAAAACGGGGACGATAATAGGTTTTCAATAGCTTAAAAACTGAAGAAATCCAGAGGAGCTCCGTTATTTTGACAGGAAAATACAGCAAAGAATATTGTTTACATGTAGCACGTTAATTCTGCATGGTATGTAAGTCTCTCTCGCTCTGTATCTTTCTTTGCATGTGAGACAAAGCGATGGCTAGTCATGTGCCTTCAAACGAGTTTGCGGTTCGTCAAATAGAGGTACGATGCGCATCCATTCAGGTGAACTGATAAATAAAATTATAATATTAGAATAAATTATAGTAATGCCGCATTTTATTGTCAGTAACGGTAACGGCAAGTAAACGCAGACATAAAGCAAGCGATTATGCATTTATTCATGGTGTGATTTATCGGAGAAGCCAGCGGAATTATGTGCAGACAAGATGAAAAATACAAGGATGTGACAGAAGAGAGCAGCGTTTTAAATCTTTAATGATACAAGCCCTTATTTTGCTTGCATATAGAGTTGTCGCTGTAATACTTATGAGTTCTGACACAGCTGTACTTCTGACTACCTTTCGCAACTGTCTTGATAACTTTGGCTATGTAAAATCTTAAAAGTGACTTCTGTGAGTGCAGAATTATGACGAATGTTGATCTAGATACAGCAATAAAAGACGCATGAATTCTAGATACAAATGTAAAAGATGCATGAATACCGAAATGACTGTTCACACTATGGTCGCATTGCAAAACATCTGACCTGTACTGGATTTAGTACTACATATGGAAGTGGCACAAATTGGAATTAAAAAGATCAGATTCCATGTGATCTGTTCAAACTGTCATGTGAAAAACACATCTGAGTCCCAAAATAAATTGGATTTGGTCCACATTTGCCTGCAGTGTGAATGTAGCCAGTGTTGTTAGGGTGTTCTCTGTGGTTTCTAGGGTGTTGATGTTTATGAAGATGTTTTTGGTGGCTGCTAGGTGCTTGTTCGGGTGTTCTGGGTGGTTGATAGGGCATTACTGGGTGTTAACTAACCTAATACACTACATGACTTTTAAAATTTGTAAAAGTTCTTAAAAATCTTAAATTTGGTTCTATCAAATTTAAAGGAATAGTTCACCCAAAAATAAAAATTCTGTGAATAATTACTCACCCTCATGTAATTTGAAGCCTGTAAGACCTTTGTTCATCCTCAGAACGCAAATTAAGATATTTTTGATGAAATCTGAGAGCTTTCTGACCCTGCATAGACAGCAACGCAACCACCACATTCAAGGCCCAGAAAAGTAGTAAGGACATTGTTAAAATAGTCTATGTGACATCAATGGTTCAACCATAATTTGAAAATGAATACTCAGAGTTATGGATTGATGATAGTGAAGAATAGTAATAGTGATGTTCTTTCTAAAGCAGTTCCTTTAGAAAGGTATTTTCAATACAAATTAATTGTCCGTTACTGACTAAATGGGTAGCAAGACCTTTTATGTACCTTCCCCATTTTTCACCCCACCGAATCCATTATTTTCTGTAAGCATTAATCTATCTTTTTCTGGTCTTCATCATGACTGGACATCAGAATGTGTTTATAGTTGCTCCACAAGTAGTTTAGTCTGTTGTTCTTCAGCTTTTCTGGCTTTAAATAGCTTTCCAAACGCTACAATTAATTCATACTAACTCAGTAGTACAGACACGCAATAGTAATAATAAGGTCATATTCAAGGGCTCGTATTCAAATTCTTTAGATCTTCCTGTAACCTCAAATGAAGTTTAGATTGTCCCCGCAGAGTGATGGAGTGCAAGCAGGTGTGCTTTCTGACACACAAAGAACATGTTTGTTTAACTATAGCCATTTGTTTTTCATCTGTGTGGGTTGTAGGCTGGGATGAGGGCGTGTTGAATTAAGGCAGGTGGATTAATCACAGAGTCTTCCTTCATTTCATGGTTGGTCTGTTTTGCCACCTCAAGCGTGCAGCACGCAGTGTGACGGAGACTTTTGGTTTGAGTTGAGCCGTGTGGCGTGAAGCGGAGGCTGCGGTGAAAGTGAAGCCACAGGAGACTTTCTTTCACAAGCATCGTGGCGGAACAGAGGAAAGGTTAAACATTCTGCCTGTCTGCCTCACCTGCGGACGATCAGGAGGGCCTTGTTGAGTGATAGGAGGGTCAGCCAATGACTGATCATCAATCTTCCTCCTGCTTTTTCTTGTGATTTCTTTTTCATCCCTGCAAAATTATTTTCTTTGTGATTTTTCCAAGTCAAATATCCAAACATCCTTAGACGAATAGTTCATCCAAAAATGAAAAATTGTCCTATTATTTATTCACCCTCATGTTGTTCAAATCTGTATGACTTTCTTTATGCTATGGAACATAAAAGAAGATACTTTGAAGAACTTTTCAGCTGTTTTTGTCCATAAAATAAAAATGAACAGTGTCTGAAACAACACTGTATGGACAAAAATTTTTCTTTCTCTTTCTTTCTTTCTCTTTCTTTCTTTCTTTCTTTCTTTCTTTCTTTCTTTCTTTCTTTCTTTCCGTCAGCATTTTCTGAATTTATGTTTCCTAACAGGCATTCCTAAAGGTTTGTGAGTATGAGCTGTGAGGATTAACAACCTCTCAGACTTTTATGAGTGGTGTAGTGTTTGTAATTAGACTAAATAGATGAGATTGGGCAGGCAGAGTAAATGTACTATCCCTGGTCCAGTGAGATTTATAGTTACTGGATATTTTAAAAGGCCTTTTTAATGCACTTGTTCCGTGGTGGAACGTGCTCAGGATGTTTGTTAATGACTCACACTCAGCTGGCCAAACTGCCATATTGTTTTTGCTTTAAAATGAGCAGTTCATTAATTAAATGGCTAATGCATGTTTCTCAATATATTTAATATATGTACTTGTGAATTTAGTTTGTTTATATTATATTTCTTTCATTATCAAAAAAAAACTGTCTGTGAAAAAGCTGCATATTCGCTAACTTGCACTGCTGAAGTTGACTACATAAAATGTTACAGTAATTATGTTTCTAGTAATTTAATTTGATTTTAACTACTGCCATTGAGCCTTTTTGTGTATGCATGCTGTGATTTTTGTTCATTTGAACTGAAGGCAAAGTATGTAGCAGAATATATCTATCTATCTATCTATCTATCTATCTATCTGTCTATCTATCTATCTGTATGTCTGTCTGTCTATCTGTCTAGCTGTGTCTGTCTGTTTAGCTATCTAGCTATCTATCGGAAACACAATGCATTAAAAGCTGGGGGGTGAAAACTTTTGAATATGAAGATCAGGGTAAATTTAACAGATTTTGTCTTCTGGGAAACATGTACGTATCTTCTGTAGCTTCTGAAGGGCAGTACTAAATGAAAAATAATATGATATTTAGTCAAAATAAGAAAAATGTACACATCTTTATTCTGTTCAAAAGTTTACCTCTGGCTCCTAATGCATTGTTTTTCCTTCTGGAGCACCAGTGAGCATTTGAACCTTCTGTAATAGTTGCATATGAGTCCCTCAGTTGTCCTCAGTGTGAAAAGATGGATCTCAAAATCATACAGTCATAGTTGGAAAGAGTTCAAATACACAAAAATGCTGAAAAACCAAATAATTTGTGGGACCTGAAGGATTTTGTTGAAGAACAGCAGGCAGTTTAACTGTTCAGGACAAACAAGGGACTCACAAACAAAACAACAAAAAAACAGCTGTGGATCATTCAGGTAACAACACAGTATTAAGAATCAAGTGTATGTAAACTTTTGAACGGGTCATTTTTATAAATTCAACTATTTTCTCTTGTGGACTAACTATCCATCAGCATCTAGAAATAACCCCAGAACACTCCTGAATCATATTTTTTAGAATAAGAGTTCTTTACTTCCTAAGAAGGCTTTATCCCACTGTCATGACAGGTAGGCTCCTGTGACTGTGTCTCTTTTTGGATAGAGGTGACACAGAGTTGACGACAGACACGCTGACAGGCCAAAGCGGCCATAACTTATTGTTCGTTGATGTGCTTTGACAAATCATGCGGGATGAGCAGGAGCGTGTGTGTGTGCATATATGAAACTCTGCACAGCTCATTTAGCTCCAGTGTAGCCACCTGGGTGGTGGTCTGCCTCAGCCGAACCAGTCCTGGTTCTCCCCCTGCCAGCTGACAGCACTACGGCCCAATATACGGGCTCCGGCGGCAGATTAATCAACACAGACATCCTGACAAATCACCCGCCACCAGCATTGATCTGAAAGAGAGAGTGAGGGCAACTCAGATGTAGAAGAGAGGATACAGCTTGCCTTATGCAACGGGCACCTATAAGTTTGTGTCATTCACATTTGAAAGCAGACAACAACAAGTATGTGAATAAATATCATAGGGTATGATCCTGTGTGACAACAGTTATGGCTGTAATGCAGCTTTTTTAGTTTTATTGTAAGTATTTAAGTATTGTAAAATGAAGTTTAATTTAATGCTGTCACTTGGATTGATTGATTGATTGTAGTAGCTTGGCTGTAGTTGAACTATTTCAATGGTACTAGTACACTGTAAAAGGAAAAATGACTGGTAATTTTCTGCAATTAACCCTAAACCACATTGAAGTGCAAAATACAAAATATTTTTAACTAACAGATAAATATCTCAATATCTCAGTATATGGACACACACACTTTACTAGTTTGATCCTGCCATTACTACACACCATTAGGGTTAAAGAAACAGCACATAGCTAAATAGGTGTGTGCAGCAGGAACAGCAGCGCTGTCTGGCTAATCCTATGCCTCAGGTGGCTTTTCATCTATTCCATTCAGATCCCGAGCAAATCAAATTAAAGCAGAAAGTGGGTGAAATCAAAAAACGTCAACACAAAAACGCGGGGCCGCTTTTTAAATCGGCCCCCATGGCCATGCTCCTTGTTTTATTATCTGCAACAATAGGGGAAGTTTTGTAGCATGCTTTCATTGAGCATATCCAGATTAGTATTGCTTTGACATTTGGGAGACTCGATAGCA
Source organism: Labeo catla (assembly GCA_012976165.1). Lineage (NCBI taxonomy): Eukaryota > Metazoa > Chordata > Actinopteri > Cypriniformes > Cyprinidae > Labeo > Labeo catla. Next base: position 38,061 of record VONZ01002056.1, on the reverse strand, counting down.
ATACTGTAATGCTTTCCTGAGGGAACGCAACCCGTATGAGGGAGACTTGTTCACGCAACATCTGTTTAATGGAATGATTGCCTAAGCTGCAGACAGTGTAATACGAACACACGCGTATACGCAGATATCCCACACTGCCTTGCTCCATCTGTCAGGAGTTTTGTCTAGATTTAGTGACCTACATCAAACTGACCAAGCACTGTGATGAGTCCCAAAAATCATGACTACTTTCGGAGCAGTTTTGGTTACAGGGCCTGTGTGGTCTTGGGGAATGAGAAAGCTCCGCTGAAAGTGGATTGTGATTGTGTCAAACTCCAAAAAAACATACAACAGAAAGTTTTTAATTGGGGTCTGCAAGGGGTGATGGGGAGTTATGCACAAAATAATTAAAATTGTTGGGGGAAAAATATATATATTTTAGTTTATAATATTTTTGTTTTTGTCATTTCAGTAGTTCTGGTTTATTTATAGTTTTTTATTAATTTATTATTTTTTCAGTTTTAGTTTTTAGTTATTTTAGTACACCAAACGAAGTCAAAATGAGGAATTGTTTTTTTTTGTTTTTTTTAAATAATGGTTTAAGTTTTAGTTAACTATATAACTCTGAAGGAGTTTCTGTGAATTTTTATTAGCTGTGTTATTTATTTATTTGTTCTGAATTGAATTATGGTTTTATTTTAATATCGGGTTAAAAAACTGATACACTACCAGTCAAAAGTATATGAACAAGATTTTTAATTTTTAAATATTTTTACTATTTCAAATAACTGTTTTCTATTTGAAAAATGTCATTTATTCCTGTGATCAAAGCTAAATTTTCAGTCTTCAGTGTCACATGATTCCTCAGAAATCATTCTAATATGCTGATTTGCTCAAGAAACATATTTATTATCATTTTTATCAATATCTATTATATATTTATTTATTATTTTTGTAACATTATACACTATACCATTCAAAAGCTTGAAGTCAGTATTATTTTTATTTATTTATTTATTTATTTATTTTTAGCAAGAATGCTTTAAATTGATCAAATGTTAAATAATGTTACAAAAGATTCCTATTTCAGATAAATGCTATTCTTCTGAACTTTCTATTCATCAAAGAAACCTAAAAAAATTCTACTTGTCTGTTTTCAACATCATCATCATCATCATAATAATAATAATAATTATTGAGCAACAAATCAGAATATTAGAATGATTTCTGAAGGATCATGTGACTGGAGTAATGATGCTAAAAATTCAGCTTTGAAACCACAGCAAAAAATTATATTTTAAAATATATTCAAATAGAAAACAGTTCTTTTAAATACTACAAATATTTCAGAATTGTACTGTTTTTAATGCACTTTTTGCTTAAATAAATGCCGGCTTGCTGAACAAAAGAGACTTCTTTAAAACATAAAAAAAATCTTACGGTTCAAAAACTTTTGACTGGTACTGTATATATATATATATTTTAAATTCCAGGTAATGTTACAGTAATTTATTAATTTGTGGGTTAGGGTTAGGGTAAATTAGTCACTTAATGTTATTTTAAGAATATAATTCTTTCTGTTTTTCTCATATGGAATAAATGGGTCTGTATCCATGAGAACATGTAGTTAATTTGATATTTTTTTGGAAAGGGTTCGCCATATTTACTATAGGAGTTTTTAATATTAAAAAGTTTGAAAAATCCTTGCCCAAACATCCCATATATCCTTCTGAAACCATACAGTTGCCTAAAAAATCTCATAGACAAAATTTTCATTTATTGCTGAATTATATGTAACCGGGTTCCATTATACAGGCAAATATTCTCCAAACGCGGAGCTCCTCCTATCAGCTCAGTGTTTACATCTTTCTCTGTCTGCTGCTCAATTGCTTCTCCTCCATCCATTTATTTTCCAGCATGTGCGTGGTGAGCGTCAGAGGTAGGCACCTGCTTAGGTATGCACAAACCATCTGGCTCATTCATCAGCTTTCATTAATGAAAACGACTGAACACGACCCAAACTCTCTCACAGTATGAAGCCTAATACTGTACATAGCCTGTTAGGTATGATGAGGTGACAGCTATTTTTATCAGAAAAGACCATGCCAAATAAATGAAGTCTTTTATTAAGCTGATATATAATGGCGAGGTCCCCCATTTGTTCTTTCTCGTGTGCTTTGATAAACGGCGGACCTCTGAGACTTCGACCAATGAGACAACATAGTGGCTAGTGGCTAACTAACTAACATTAGTGTAATATTTCCCCATTGGCTGCGGCCATACGATTAAGAAATTGCCTAATAACTGCTAATTAATTCCCAGTAGGCAGCTATTATATACTGAATGTAATAATCTTAAATCAGTTTTATCTGCACTGTGTTTAAGGGCAACCCTATGCCAAATCAAGAGAACGAGAATATGTTTCTAATGAATAAGCGTCAGATCTGTGCGCTGGTCTTATTTTCTCACTGGTCCAATTAAACTGATCTGAGTTCAGTCCCTTCTGCGTGGCGGTAGCATTAATAAAGGTTTCAGTGCTGCCATTGTGACCCGTGAGGAATGTTATTAAGCACTGGTCATATTCACTCATTACTGGCCTCTACCCCAGGGCTTTCACACCTTTACTCTATGGCATGACCAGTCGTGCCGCCAACCTTGTTAATTCAAGATCAATTTGAGAAGATGTGTTAATTTCGCCCTCTGCCATAGTCGCTTTACTAGTGTCGCTTTACCAGGGTTATGGTTAAGACTAACATTACTATTGCATTTATGTCTGCTTTTTATCATTGTATTTATTTCTTCTGCATGTTCTTGTGATTTTTTTTTAGCCTTATGAAAATGTATTTTATTTTATTTTTTAAACTAGTGTCTTAAAATACAGTAAAAACAGTAAGACTGTGAAACATTATTACCATTTAAAAACAACTGTTTTCTATTTTAATACATTACGAGTCAAAAGTTTTTGAACAGTAAGATTTTTAATGTTTTTAAAGAAGTCTCTTCTACTCATCAAGCCTGCATTTATTTGATACAAAGTACAGCAAAAACAGTAAAGTATTTTGAAATATTTGTACTATTCGGAATAACTGTTTTCTATTTGAATATATTTTAAAATGTAATTTATTCCTGTGATTTCAATGCTGAATTTTCAGCATCATTCAGTGTCACGTAATCCCTCAGAAATCATTCTAATATGCTGATTTGCTGTTCAAAAAACAGTTTTTCTTTATTATTATCAATATCTAAAACAATTGAGTACATTTTTTGAGTACACTTATTGTATTTAAAGCAATATGTTTTTCAATATAAATTATTTGTTTTGACAACAAATGTTGTCAAAAACATTTAACTTATTATAATTCATGTTGAAAACACTTGCATGACACATAATATCAGCACTATATAATTTATTAGTTTGTTGTTCATTTGTGTTTGATTAAAAATGATTCAAATATAGTTGCATTTAATTGGTAAATAATAAAAATTACTGTATATTTATAATTTATGGATAAAATCCTCTGCTGCATGTTTAGAAGTGAACACTTTAATGGTAACACTTTACAATTAATTAGTTAACATTAATTAACTACATTTTGAACTAAGAATGAACAGTATTTCTACAGCATTTATTAATCTTAGGTAATGATAATTTTAGCATTTACAAATGCATTATTAAAATCACAATCTATGTTTGTTAACATTAGATAATGCGCTGTGAACTAACATGAACAAGCCACTGTATTTAAAACATTTTTTTTGTTAATTAACATTAACAAAGATTAATAAATAGTGTAATACATGTATTGTTCATTCTTCATTCATGTTAGTTAATGCATGAATCAATGTTAACAAATAACACTTTATTGAAAAGTGTTACCACTTTAATTTATGTAAATAACAGTAACTTCAGTGTAAAAAATAGTTTCAAAACTGCAGTAAGACATTTGAGTTCTCTCAACAGTAGTATTTTACTTTTTCTCAGTAAACATACTTTGTTTAGCCAACATAAATTTGTTTGTTTATGCAATGCTGATTGTCTTATTCTGCTAATAGAAAAAGTCGTCACAGCAACTGAAACAACAATTACTGTCCTTGAGGTCATTTATTTTTTACGTATCAATTGTTTGTTTGTTTACAAATGACAAACAGTGAATTGTGATAGAAACCTTAATGGATAACTTAGTTTAATATGTACACAACATTTTCTTTGTTGTAAAACATCTTACAAGACTAAGATATCCAGCCAACAAATATAAGTGGTTGAACATACTCTAGGTCTCAAAACAAAACACACAAACGAGAACGATTTCAATCAACAAATGCTAAAAAGATGAGCTCTTTACATCACAGTGCAACACAACAAATAACTAACAATACTGACAAAACAACAAGTTTAAATTAACTTAGCAAACAGCAAAACAATGATCCTATAACAGTAACTGCATAATTATTCATGCTGCATTGCATGCTGGGAACTCTCAAATCGTTAACATTTTAACAATATGAAATTATTTGTTCAAACAACTGTGTTTGACTGGCGATTTTGTTGGTTTAACAAGGGTTTTTATGTTGTTTCAAAAAAAGAGCATTTTTTTTTTATTTGAGACTGTTCAAAATGTTTCGTAAACTGGAAAATATGCATTTGCATAGTCGGTAAATCACGTAATGTAAGAGTAATAGGTAAAAAAAGAGTGGCATTTGTCTGTTGAAAAAGCCTGGAAAGCTTCTCACAGCAATGATGCAAATCCCCTTAAGGTGAGTGGAGTGCTGTGAAAAGTTTAAATACAATCATTGCTTATCTATTCCACGGCTCTGTCACCTGATGTAAAGGCAAGTGTTTCATTATAAGAGGGGAAAAGAAATTGCAAGCCGATAGGCATCTGTAGATTAGGGGGCGAACATAACAATAAATTATGCAGTGTTTGAAAACATACACAACCATAATTAGGTGGCATTTGATATTAAATGAGGTAATAGGATTGGCTTATTTATCTCCCGAACACCCCAAAAGTTCCATTAGCGTGTGGAAAAATGAGCTGTTTGAAATGGTAAGAGCGCCAGAGCTGTGATCAGATTTGACTAAGCCCCCCTTCGCGAAGTTGAAAGACTCGCTTTTTGCTCGGAGATCACCGTGCCCCGCTGGGAGTTTGGGAAGGGAATTGGAGATCAATGGATTTACTGGGTAATCAGTTCACTCCAGGCCTGACGGGCAAAACACCCGAGCACCGAGACTATTAACTAATCATGTCATTACGGTGACCGCCACCGCCCGCGCCTCTGTACTCCGACTTCCCCTGACCGCCAGCCACTCGGAGCGGAGAGCAGATACGGGAATGCCGTTGAAGTAGAAAACAGAAACGCGCACGCAATCGTCGATTGAGCCTTGAGTCGCTTTCATATACCGCTCGGTCTCCCGGAGTGCCGGTTATTTCCCTCTTCCTCTTCGGTTATTATGCTGTAAAGGTTGAACCCGATGCAAATTCAAAACACGGGGAATAAGATGAATTACTTCTCCCAAAAAAACCCTGAGAAACTTTCCTTCGTATCAACATATTTATGTTTCCGCACTGCTAGCGTCACTCATGACTGCGGTCGTCCCCTGTGAGCGTACGCGCGCGTGTCTGGGTGTGTTTTACACTTAAAATATGCATCGCTTACAAAGGGAGTCTGTTGAATAAATGATAGTCTACATCTTAGAGGCGTATCTAGGTGAAATCAGGATGGATCTCTTTTTGTTGCGGCGCTCAGCTGGGAGCGGCGAGAAACAACTCGGCTTGCGTGTGCGAATGTGTGTGTGTGTTTATAAATACGGAGCTTTGTTCATTCATTTATAAGGCCGCGGCTTGCCGAGGTTGGGGTTGCTTTGGGGAGCTGCGGGCGCCGGGGGTTTTGCTAGTACAGGGTGAGGCGGTGTGTCGGCAGGTCCCTCTGTGGTAAAATAAGAGCTGTCATACTGCTCTCGGGGTGCAGCGAGGGCCTGTCAGGGAAGACTGATTGCCTCCGCGGAGCTGCTTGATCCCTGGGACCCGGAGGCTCGCTGGAGCCATCAGCAGGTGTCTAGTGCTGCTGCTTGTTACTGCTTTTGTGAGTGTTATGACAGGAAGGCCATCGCTGTCTGGTTCGCCGAACAACACAGAACGCGACGGCTTACCTTGTTTACTAACAATTTAGCTTAGCGTAAGTTAGCTCTAATTGCCGTCGCGAGTACGAGCGCGAAGTAGCGAAATAAAAACCAGACGGAGAAGCTTCAGACTTGTCAGGGGCCGAGTCGGCAGCGCTGTGACTAAGAGGGCTAATGATTTAGTTCAAGTGATAGGGGTCCTGAGCACCAGCTCACTGGCTGCTATTTCTGTGAGAGGTGTCATCCAGACAAGGAGAGTGCACTCTTGACAAGAGACAGAGTCAAGGGCAAACAGAGCACTGCTGCTGCTTTATTTGACAAACTGCAGTGGAGGTTAAGAACTGGGTGTGTTTGAACGAACTCGCCACTTGGAGGGCGACCATGCATGATCAATGTCTGTTGGCCTCTTAACAAGAGTGCATACGCTCTCAGGGAACCGGCTGCCAGGCGTTGGAATGGGGTTCGATCTCATTAATGCAATGAAGGGCTGATAAAGACTGCACTCTTGTCGGTTTGCTGTGCTCAAAATAAGGACGTAAACAGTTGGCAGACATGTTTCGATGCAGGTTGTGATGCAAGTGTAGCTTCATGGAAACTTACAATTGTAAGTAATTACATGGAGCTGCTCTGAGTTGTAGCAGGAAAATATTATCCACCTTTCTCTTCAACGCAGAAGTAAGCTTATGGGTGAGACTTCCAGTTCATTAGCCGCTATAGGGAAATAACGACACTACAAATACATTAAAATAAAATGGTAAGACACACCAATTTGCAATATCAAGCAGCAAAACAAGCTGTTTTGTACAGCTAAAAATAGCTGGACGTGGATGAAACCGGAAACCAAACCCATTAAATTTACAAATGGCCATGCTCACTCTTACATGAAAAAAAAGGTGGATATGTAACATGTTGGTAATGTCATGTTTCTTGCACAGCACTTTAACTTTTGAAGTATCCTATGGTATCTTACAGTAACATTAAGGCGTGATAGATACATGAATATGGTAATCGAATAGTACCACGGTATAAATAAGAGGGGGTTCCACTCTATATTAAGTGGCCTTAATAACTTTGTGCTTACATTTAAGTTACATGTTTGATACAGTGCACTTATTGTGTACATACATGTTTTTACATAGTACTTACATTTTAAAAATGCCTGCATGTAATTGCATCTGTAATTACTTTTATAATTACATTGTTGACCCATCACTTACACATTAACCCACCCTTAAACCCATACCACCCATACCACCCATACCATATACCCATACCACCAAACCTCAGTAGAAGCAAACGTGTTTTGCATTGCAATACAGTGTGAACACAATAAGTACATTGTACTTATTTTTTTGATGCAAGTACGTAGTAGTTAGTTTTTTTTTTTGTTTTTTTTTTGCAAACAACATTTCATTATAGTAGATGTGAAATGAACTTACTTATTTATTTTTTATTTTGAAATGGATTTTTTTCCTTGGCATTGCTGCTCGTGATCACTTGATTGATATTGTAAATTTAAAAATAAAATAAAAATGAATATTCATGATCTTCTTATATAAACTAATCTTTGTTATTGGCTAACGCTGTCTAGTTGGCATCCCAAAATAATTAATAATAATAATAATAATAATAATAATAATAATAATATAATAAAAACAACAACAACAACAATAATAATAATAATAATGATGATGATGATGATGATGATAATAATAATAATGTCAAACACAACATTTCTTTAGATGTTCATGTAGACATGCATGTAGACACGTTTTGTTTTTAATTTTGTTTTAATTTTAATCATTTTAATTTGTTTTAAATTTTACATTACATTTTTTGTTCATAAAAATGAACATTCATGATCTTCTTATTTGCAGATCATGCATATTTATTGTTTGCATCACTTGACATTTCTTATTGACTAGCACTGTCTAGTTGGCATCCCAAAAACAATTTATAATAATAATAATAATAATAATAATGTAAAACTCACCATTTCATTAAGTGTTCATGTAGAAATGCATGTAGAAACTTATTTATTTACTTATTTTTAATTTTGAAATGGATATATTTCCCTGACATTGCTGCTCATGATCGCTTGTTCTGTCTCAGTTACTTTGATTGATATTGAAAATTTATATTTGGTAATGTGCAATAATTTTTGGTCAATAAAAATGAACATTTGTGATCTCCTTATCTGCAGATCATGCATATTTAATGTTTGCATCAACTAATCTATCTTACTGATAATAATAATAATAATAATAATAATAATAATAATAACGTCAAACTGAACTCCAACCTATATCTTATGTGTAAGAGTTAACATCTCCTATGAGATAAATAAAATAAAATAAATAAAAAGATTATTATGAAACATGGCTTACCCCACAGAAAGTCATACAAGTCATTCATTTGGAGATGAAATATCTTTAAATATTATATTACTATCTTTTGAGCTGGCGTAAGGAATACATCAATAATATCCATCATTCAATCAATAAATAAACAAACAAACATTATTGTACTTCATGGATCAGTACATTTAACACATAAGAACAAAAAAATGGCAATGTGTTGTACTTTTACTCAAGTGAAAATTACAAATACTTACACTTTTACTAAAGTAATATATTTTATTTAGGAATCTGTTCTTTAACCCAATCCCAAATTTTTTATTTAATGATCCAGAAGGGTGCTCACGGGCGCCCCCTTTTGCAGCAACACTTTTGCGGAGCCTGCACTGGTGCCTTCATACTTCACGCAGGTCTGCTGCCCATCAGGTATGCAAAGGCTGAAGGCATTTTTGAACTTGTGAAATGTAGATGTGAACCCTGCTACACCACAAAGTGTGACAGCTCAATTGTCCCCCAGTACACAGCATGGCATGGCGAGGTGAGCTCTGCCAGCTTTTTGTCTAAAGCAGGTGCATTGGTCCTGACCGTGTTCTCTGATGTTTCAGGACTAATCAGAGGTAGGGGGATTGAGAGTTTAAAGCCGTGGCATGCATGTGAGACCTTTCTGCTCGCCATTTCAAGGGCAGCTGCTGGAAGAGCTGTCTGCGGTCCTTTGATCACTTGCTCCGCCGCTTGGCTTCTCTTTCACGCTCCCCCGCGCTCCTGAGGTACCGGGTCTTGCCTGCCTGCTGGCCCGACCAGTGCTGCTGTGGTGGCGTTTGCGCTCTGGAGATCAGAGTGGAAGAAGAAGGTGGGGAGGAGAGATGATGGATGAGAAGGCCTGGAGCGAGGTGATGGAGAGTAGCATGGAGCGAGAAACAGTCGCGGATGGAATATGTGCCGCACTGTGGGTGTTCAGAGATTATGCTGCCAACACCCGTCGTTAGAGATGGGATGCATTCATTTTATAGAATATTCCTTAATGAATTACTTGAATTTATGTCTTTATATCTTTTGTGAATTTGATATAAATAAATAAATAGGCTTATCAAGCTTTTGTTGAAGAAAATTCTTCTATTTTCTTTTGTTATTCAGGTATTATGAGTTTGACGGCTGTGTGTCCAGTCAAAGTCACTACAGTATGTACTTCTAACCAATATTTTGGTGCAAATTTAACTGTCAGTTAATAAAAGCCTGCTAGATTAGACTTATGCCAACATGTTCAGGTTGTGTGAAACTCCCTCATCTTTAAAACCCTGAACGGAATTATACAAGGTAAACGAAAAATGGAATTATTGGTTGCCATGAGCCATTGAAAAACCAAACACTCAACTAGAAAAAAAAATGCAATTCGCATTTATGCATTTTATTATTCCCTTACAAAATTACTAAAAGTTCAGCCTCTGAATAATTTTGCATATTGATTGGCCTATGCAGTTCATGGTAATATTAGTCAATTTAATTATTTTAATGAAATTTTTGGTAAAACTTCACAAGAAGGATCTATTTGTTAACATGAGTTAATGCAGTAGCTTATAAGGAATAACAATATGCAATACAGCATTTATTAATCCAAGTACATTTCTTCATATACTGATACTTGAAGCTGTATAAATTAATAAATTAACATTAAACAATAGTATATTTGTGACCCTGGATCACAAAACCAGTCATAAGGGTAATTTTTTTCAAAATTGAGATTTATACATCACATGAAAGCTGAATAAATAAGCTTTCAATTGATGTATGGTTTGTTAGAATAGGTTAATATTTGGTCGGGATACAACTATTTGAAAATCTGGAATCTGAGGGTGCAAAAAAATCAAAATATTGAGAAAATCGCCTTTAAAGTTGACCAAATAAAGTTCTTCACAATGTATATTACTAATCAAAAATTAAGTTTTCATATATTTACAGTAGGAATTTTACAAAATATCTTCATGGAACATGATCTTTACTTCATTTCCTAATGATTTTTGCCATAAAAGAAAAATCAATAATTTTGACCCATGCAATGTATTTTTGGCTATTGCTACAAATATACCCCAGCGACTTAAGACTGGTTTTGTGGTCCAGGGTCACATTTATAAATTAACATTAGTATAGATTAAATATGTTGTTCATGACACTTAATGCAAACCAGTGTTAACAAATTGAGCTTTTTTTTGTACAATAAACATACTTGATGTTACTCTAAATAAAATCTGTGTCCTAAAGTACAGCCAGACAAGAACCACTGTGCAAAAAGAAATTGTATGTCAAATTTTAGGACTGCACTAGCATACAAATAACATCAGAGCTAACAAACATAGACTGAAATGTTCAAAAAAAGGTTTTGATAGAACAGGATTACTGCAGTCTGATCTACCCGGCTGAAGCATTTTTCTGTATTCAACAGTACTTTTCAGATCTGTAGGTATTTGAACAACCTTTTCTCTGCAGAGCACCTCTGTGGTTTCCAAAGGGCAAAGCCATAAGCATGAAATGAACTGGATTCCTCACATCCCAGGGCAAGGCCAGAACGGCCGGCCGTTGTTCTGAGCGCTCTCTCCCCTCAGAACATCTCCTCTCCTTTGTGGCATGCATGGAAAGCCCTGACCTTTTCAGAAAGTTGAGCACTTTAAATATTTAGGTTTGGGTTATGATGGATCCTTGAAGTGCTAAGCATGTGCAAAGCCTCTGATTAGTGTGACTTGTCAGCTTGCCATTTCATCGCCGGTGTTGAGCGTCACATTGCTCTTTGTTTGACAGACGCACATTTAAACAAACACGGGTACCTGTCGGCGACTGTGCTGGTAGTCTGCTCACCCGAAAACATGTAGAGGAGAGGAAAACCACTCCGCTAGCTGACAGTTAGTCTAATAGCCTTTGCTGTTTCTTCTCCTTCTCTCTTCTCCTAAATGGGGCTGCTCATGCAGTACACGGCACAGTGTTAAGATAGCCCAGAGTGGGCCGGACTTTAATGTGATAGGAACAGTGTCAGAGACTGTTACTCGACTTGTTCTTCAGGCTTGACCTGTGAGGAACCACTGGTGCGGATCCTACTGTGAAGATAGATAGCTTCAACATTAAATGACTCTCATGGCCGCCGTCTGAATGTTAAAATCAGCCCATGGCTGTGGCAATGTACACGTCGCAAAGTTTTGGGAATGATAACCACATTTATTTGCTTGAGGGAATCCACAGATCAAATATATTCAAACCCATTCAAAGAGTCGAATCCAGTCTGTGAGGTTATCAGAGGCTCGCCACCACAATCCAGACTTGTTCTGAGACTTTAGTTTTGTGTGTCCACTGCAATAAAAACGGTAACAAATTTGGGGTCATTAGTGGTTTTGAAAGACGTCTTGTGTTCATCGAGGCTGCATTTATCTGATCAAAAATATAGTAATGTACTGTATGTATGTTACTGACCACAAACATTTGAATGGTATTGTAACGTTAAAACATACAGTTGAGTCAAAAGTTCACATACACCTTGCAGAATCTGCAAAATGTTAATTATTTTACCAAAATAAGAGGGATCATACAAAATACATGTTATTTTTTATTTAGTACTGACCTGAATAAGATATTTCACATAGAAGACATTTACATATAGTCCACAAGAGAAAACAATAGTTGATTTTTAAAAAATTACCCAGTTCAAAAGTTTACATACGCATTTTAATACTTTGTTGTTACCTGAATGATCCACAGCTGTGTTTTTTTTTTGTTTAGTGATAGTGCAACTATTACAGAAGGTTCAAAATCTCACTGATGCTTCAGAAGGAAACACAATGCATTAAGAGCCGGGGGTGAAAACTTTTTGACTTTGAAGATCAGGGTAAATTTAGCTTATTTTGTCTTCTGGGAAACATGTAAGTATCTTCTGAAGGGCAGTCTTACATTAAAAAAATATTATAGATATAAGTCTCTCAGTTGTCCTCAGTGTGAAAAGATTTCAGAATCATATAGTCATTGTTGGAAAGGGTTCAAATACACAAAAATGCAAAAAAAAAACAAAAGCAAAAAAAAAAAACAAAGAATTTGTGGGACCTGAAGGATTTTTCTGACAACAGTGGGCAGTTTAACTGTTCAGGACAAACAAGGGACTCATGAACAACTATCAGTAAAAACAAAAAGGCTGTGGATCATTCAGACAACAACACAGTATTAAAAATCAAGTGTATGTAAACTTTTGAACAGGGTCATTTTTATAAATTCAACTATTTTTCTTATTACTATTTTCTCTTGTGGACTATATATAAATGTATTTTATGTGAAATATCTTATTCAGGTCAGTACTACATAAAAAAAAAAAAAAACAAAAAAACATGCATTTTGTATGATCCCTATTATTTTGGTAAAATAATTCACATTTTTCAGTTTCTGCAAGGGGTATGTAAACTTTTGCCCTCAACTGTAAAACTTTTGACCTCAACTATAAAATTACAAATTTGACTTATCATAAATATTTTTATATAATTTGCAGCAGAAATTTGTCAAGTGCCTAGTAAAACTATTTATATACAATCTTACTGCAGTGTCTTAAAGGAATAGTTCACCCAAAAATGAAAATTACCCCATGATTTATCCACCCTCAAGCCATCCTATGTATATGACTTTTTCTTTCAGATGAATACAATCAGAATTATATTTTAAAAATGTCCTGGATCTTTCAAGCTTTATAATGGCAGTAAATGGCTGTTGGTTTTTTAAAGTCCAATAAAGTGCATCCATCCATCATAAAAAGTACTCCACACGGCTCCAGGGGGTTAAAGGCCTTCTGAAGTGAATCGATGTGTTTGTGTAAGAAAAATATCCATTTCCACTAACTGCTGTATGTGTGTTCACGAAAGAGTGGCGTTACAGCGGATGACATAGGATGCAGGCGTAATGTAAGTTCTAAATAAGAGAATATGCTGGTCTTAAGAGAACCAAGTTTTGTTTACAGCAAAAACCATTGAAATCCTCCGACATTTCTCTTTACAATTCTGATTTGTACCCGGTGTTTTGTTTTGCTTTCTCTTCTGCGCTTGCGTGGTCGTCACTTCTCACCGGAGCTTACGCTACGCCTACGTCATCCACTGAAACGCCACTCTCATGAACGTGTACAACAGTTCGCAGAAACTATAAATTACGGTTTCAAAAGTTCTAAATATGGATATTTTTCAGAAGTCTTCAGAAGGTCTTTATTAACGCCCTGGAGCTGTGTGGAGCACTTTATATGATGGATTGATGCACTTTATTGGACTTCTATTGGACTGTTGAATCTTAACAGCCATTCACTGCCATTATGAAGCTTGGATGAGCCAGGACATTTTTTTTTTTTTTTAAATACAACTACGATTGTATTCAACTGAAAGATCATATACACCTAGGATAGTTTGAGGGTGAGTAAATCATGGGGTAATTTTCATTTTTGGGTAAACTAAATGGATTTTTAAGCATACTTAGTGTGTAGTTGAAGTCTGTGATTTGTAACTTCTTGCCTAGAATACATGCATATATTAGCAAACAAGCTCAACATGCAGGCAAACACAGCTGGAGGGTGTCAGCAAGCTGATTTCTGCTGGACTATATGGAATCTGTAAATATATGGCTCATAATGCATGTAGACTGCTCTTTATGCAGAGGAAGAGCCGAGTCAGCAAGAGTGGTATTAATGCATGAAAAATGAGCCGCGCAATAAGACTGAAAGACCACATCACACCAGGCTTATTAAGATAGAGAAGCCCGCTGAATTACCTGCCTGACACTTAGTATTTGTCAGGAAACATTAAAAGACTGGAAACTCAGTGAGGACACATTAGATATTCACTACAATGAAAAAGAATCTCAGGTTTGACTTATTACCATGTCTTGTCACATAGTGAAAAACCGAGACGAGGCTCGACGGTATTACACCTGTACTTTTTGATTGATGACCTGAATCAGAAATTTTACTTTATTGACACATTTTGATTTTCTACTGTTCTCTGCAGGTGTGCATCCATACTGTACGCCCAAAAGTTAGAGATTCTATGGTGACATTGATAAACGGAGGTACTTAAAATATATGCTCTTAACATCATAGCTGGACACAAACGGAAGTTATTGAGGTGTTTACTAGGTAATTTTACCATGTATCTACGCATTCTCACCTAAAAAAAAAAACTCGACCCAGTTTCAAATTTGCACTTAACACTTCCCTGTGGCTCGCGTTCTCATTCATCAAGCATGTTTGTCCCACTGACAAGCTGCAGACCACCGCCTGAATATCAATATCAGCTAAGACAACGACGGCAAGCACTGGGCGAGTAACCTTCAGCTAAATGTCATTCTGCTTAATCCTATTTGAAAATTAAACATTGAAAAAACCTTTAGCGTCTTCACTTCTTCCTTCCCGAACATCGCCTTCCCTCTCTCTCGTTCATTTCGGCACGTCCCTGACATTTGTAAATATTGTGTTTTCCATGTGTTCTCCATTATTTGTTATTTGTTTGTAGCGCCGAAGTAATGACTGACCAGAGATGAGAGACTGAGGCCGTTTGACATTTTCCTGGGTTGTTTCCTTCTGGCGCTTCAGAGTGTGCACATATTTCCTGTACAGTCTTGTGGTGCAGTCACATTAGTGAAATTTTTGGTGAGATTTCATGGGCAAAAAAGGTCAGTAGGGTAACAGTGTATGAAGCACAGCTCACGCAGAAGTCATTTTAAATAAGTCTCTTTCTGTCACTTAATAGAGTTTGGGTTCAACCACTGGCTTTGGCTTGCTTTGTTGGGGTCTAAAAGACAGTTAATATTCAGTAATATTGATTTGATGGCACTGACACCCAGATGAGAATAAAAATGTAACTGAATTGAGCTAAATACGATGTTGTCTTCTGTAGAGCTAATCAAATTTTTCATAATTCATGAATTTTGCAACATCATCACTACCATTGAACTGAAATAAATAAACGGACTGGAGCTGAATAAAGACACTACTGTCTTTAGTAGAGTTGCTTATTCCTGGATTGAACTTGTTTCATAATGAATAAAATGAATTTTACAGTTATCGAACTGAATTAAATCAACACTGAACTGAATTAAACTGAGAAATGACATCAATATTGTATTGATACAGCTGCTTTATAGCAGAGTTTTGGATTTGCCTCATTTTTGAAGTTTGAATACATTTTTTTTACTTTCAGTCTCTGTATACAGCACTATAAAAATGGTGACTTGACTGAATTAAAATAGTGACGCACCAATATTTTTCCAAGCAAAAATATTTGCCCAGAACAGAAAAAAAAGAAAAAAGTTAACACTTCTCCAATGCCACGTTTTGACTCTGTCAGCATTCTTGCTGTGCACAAAATGTTACAAAAAAGCTACAACAGGTCTACAACCAAAAAACATTACTGAATTACCAAAAAAATCCTCCAAAATAGCAAAAAAGTTAACACTTCTCCAATGCCATGTTTTGACTCAGCATCCATGTCTTGCACAAAATGTCGGTAAGCTAAAACAGGTCTATAACCAAAAAAATCACCAAATTACCAACATTGTTTTGCCAAAATTAGCACAAAAAACAAAAACTTAACACTTCCCCAATGCCATGTTTCGAATCTGTCAGCATCCATGTCGTGTACAATATGTCGATAAGCTACAATAGGTCTTCAACCAAAAAAAAAAAGAGACAAAATTACCAAAAATATTTGCCCAAAAGAGAAAAAAAGTAAACTCTTCTCCAATACCACGTTTTGACTCTGTCAGCATCCATGTCGTGTACAAAATGTTGATAAGCTATGATAGGTCTACAACTAAAAAAATTACCAAATTGCCAAAAATATTCATCCAAAACAGCAAAAAAAAAAAAAAAGTTAACGCTTATCACTTTTTGACTGTGTCAAGCATCCATGTCGCACACAAAATGTTGATAAGCTACAACAGATCTACAACCAAAAAATATACCAAATTACCAAAAATAATCACTGAGAACAGCAGCAGCAAAAAACAAACAAACAAAAAAACTTCTCTGATGCCACGTTTTGACTCAAATAATTTTAAATAACTCAAATAATATCAATATAATTTTAATAATATAATTGAATTTTTGATTAGATGGAAAATCATGAGGTGGCTAACTGCCAAAAAATAAATAAATAAATAAAATAAAATAATTACTGATATGATATTATCACCCTGATATGACTTATCACATCGAACAGCATACTGAGTTCAATTATGTAAGTTTAGTAACCAAAACATTATTTTCTTTATCTGCAATTTTTGGATAAATGTAAACTTTAAATTCAGTTTCTGTGTTTTGATTGAATAAATAAATAAATAAATTTGGTGCATCACTACTTTGAAGGAACTTTCTGTTACTCAACACGGTTAATCCGTTATCGACTTTTACGCATTCACCAATAAAAGACGGCTAATGAAACAGGGCCAACTGGGCTGCTTCCTTGTTCTTCTCATTGTCAATGGGCTCTAGCTGAGGCACCTGAAAACATGCTGCTGCAGATGTTTGACATTTAATGTAGATCAGGGGTGGGAAAGAAAGTAAAAATGGCAAATAGTATGTATTCCTAAACTCCTTACTGAAGATTTTATGGTGTGTACTAGTTATAATATATTGTTGGATGTTCTACGGTGTTCATTTTCATAGTTACTTGATTTCTCACATTTGCAATGTAATTTCTTGTTATTTGAGCATTTCATTTCATAATTGTGTCTCCGAAGATGCTGACGCCCCGGGGCCTTACCCGAGGACCGCAATCCTTCTATGCCACCAGTGCAAGAGAAAAAGATAGTGAGAGACGACAGAAAATAAATGTGCAAAACTCACACACACTCATCTGTCGAGCTGTTGCTGTCAGGTTCAGGCCCAGTGGTTCTGTTAAGGTGACTCTGACAGGAGGAAAGAGACGCCGCTCTGATAGGAGACATGCCCGAGAGGGCCCCATGCATCAAACGCACATATTTACATAAACAAATCCTCTCCATATAGACTGTAATTACCACAGTGGCACAGCCATCCATAGAGGAGAAAAGAGCTTGTCTGATAGCGACACGTTCACAATGACTGAGGTGGAAGCTCAATCATTGCGGCCACGTCGCGAGCTGCTTTACGTGCACGGACCAAGTCCTTTGATAGGCTTTTGTACCTCTAGTGAATATATGGACACTATACATCATCATCTGAAAAGGTGCCGTCCCCTCGCAGAGAGAAAGATAAAAGGAGGGATGCACACACTTTGTAACAATGTATAATGTTGAAAGATCCTTTTTGAGGTAAAGAAATAAGCATCGGCGTACAGGCTGTGATTGGATACTATAGATTATATTATTTTTTTACATTTTCCCACATAGCAACATGTTAAACCATTTTTTAACCTTGTATGGTTTATGTATTATATATTAATATATTATTATATATTAATTACATTTGATCACAGAATGCTAGACCTTTTAAGTAAAAAAAAGTTAAATATCAGATATTACAACTTTTGTCATTTGTATTGTGTAGTCTGAAAATAAATGCTGCAGGGTCGAAAATCAATGAGGGCTTGTGGCAAAAATGCCACCAAAATGAACAAAAATGCCCCATAAATTGAAGACAAAGAGGCAAAAAATGCCTCTGCACAATTAAACAATGTATTTGTTGTGATTAAAATGAAATGTGAAAATGAATGAAAAGTGTCAATTCACAGAATTACATTCAGATTCGCTCACACTGCATCAGATTCCTTTTACGTGTTGTTTTGTGCAGCGTTATGCCTTATAACCAATCAAACGAGTTTCTGTTGAACTTAGGAATGCTTTGACCAGTCAGAACCGTTTAGCACTGAAAACGGTGGAGCTGTGTTTATTCATTGCGCACACCACAAATTCCCTCATCATACTATGGTGATAATAATAATAAGGTGATTAAAAAAATTTCCTTCGTGAATGTAAAAAATGACCCTGGAAATTAATTCCAGGGGGCAAATATTGTCACTTCAGGGAAAAGTTCATTTCTGACCCTGAAATAATGCTAAAAATGTGTGTAGATATTGTCATCAGAATTTTGGGCTGTCTATAAATAATAAGTACTGATTATTTAATTATACTGCTGAAAAGTTTGTAATAATTAAGATTTTTCAATTGATTTTGAAAGAAGTCTCTTGCGCTCACCAGTACTGCATTTATTTAATCAAATATACAGTCAAAACTGTGATATTTTAAAATATCATTACAACTTACAAAGTACTTTTGTCTATTTTAATATATATTTGTTAACACTTTACGATAAGGTCAATTAGTTATATGATATAATAAATATGCATAATTTATTAATCTCAGTTAATGTTAATATCCGCATTTATTAATGCATTATTAACAGTGTTGGGGAAAGTTACTTTTAAAAGTAATGCGTTACAGTTTTGTGTTACTCCCTGAAAAAGTAACTAATTACGTTACTTAATTACTTTTTATGGAAAGTAATGCATTATGTTACCTTTGTGTTACTTTTTAAATCTGGGCAGGGTTGGTTTCTTTGTTTTTAATATAAAACAATTCTAATATAAAAGCCCTTTTACACCAAAAGTGAAATGAATTCACCTCAGACTGAAAGAAAAGTACATGTATGCAGGAGATCACTCTTCAGCTATAAAAAAATTAAGCACAAATATTTATCTAAAGCAATTTTTGCTTATTTAATAAAAGTAATATTATTACAAGTAACTTGGGTTACTTGTAATGCGTTACCCCCACCACTGATTATTAAAATCACAAGTTATATTTGTGAACTAACCTGAACAATGAACGACTGTTGTTTAACTAACATTAACTAAGATTAATAAACAGTGTAATAAATGTATTAATCTTTGTTTGTTCATGTTAGTTAATATATTAACTAATGTTAACAAATGACACCTTATTGTAAAGGGTTACATATTTTTTTGTAATATAATTTATTTCTGTGATGCAAAGCTGAATTTTTAGCAGCCATTACCTCAGTCTTAAGTGTCACGTGTCCTTCAGAAATTATTCTAAGATGTATATATATATATATATATATATATATGTATATAAAGGCTCAAAATATAAAATGTGGCTTATATCTGTAGACTGGATGGAATCATAGTCTGAAGTTATGATACTCTGTGAAATCTCTGGCTTTGAGCAATTAGGGTTGACTAATCCATACTGCAAATCAAGGCAAAAATCTAGTCAAAGTTGTGTATATTCCAGCCTTTAATTTCCTGGTAGACTAATAAAGAAGCTAGTATACCCTAACTACTATAAATTGCATAATACCAGCCTATCAGATTGGAACTGGTGATTTCATCCAACTCTTGCATTTTTGTGTGCAATATGTATCAGATATGCAATAAATGGACATTGGCTGTGCTGCTTGAGGCTGATATAGCACTATGTAATGTTGTTATTTTTTATGTCTTTGTATATTCTCTGTCGCCTACAAGAGATTTATTGTAAAGTTGTAAAGAAGTTGTATTATTGAGGAAGATCTGTGTTTTGCCGGTGTTTTGAGAGTTGGCATAACATACCTTTCTGTTTTCTGTGTTTGTGAAATGCAGGTGGGAGATGGAGGATGCTGCAGCACTAGAGGACGAAGAGAAGATTTTAGTGGATCAGTTAAAGAAAATACACTTCGACCAAAGTCAAGAAACATAGCAAAGCCCCGGTGACAGTATAAGAGAAGAACCAAATGACCAGTTCAAGCTGCTAAGAGCATTGTTTACAATGATTGTTAGTGCTGTGGATGTGAAATTGCAGTTGTTGCAAATGAGCAATAAACCAAAAACATTGTGGACTCTAATAAATCACGAGGAGGTTTCGATGAAATATGACTACACTTTATATTGGATGCATGCTCAACTGAACACTGTACTCCATTGATCTGTTAAACAAATGATAATATAACAGTTGTGAGGAAATAGATTTTGGAGCATTACTTGCTGTTGTATCATAGGCCAGAAAGAAAGAAAGAAAGAAGTAAAGTAATTCATAAATGTCAATTTATTTTAATCATGGTTATTTTACAAGAACTAAAATACTATTATAGTTTTTATTTTTATAGTTTTTAGTATATATTATTAGTTATTTTAGTACATCAGGATAAACTGAATGTTGCTGTACAAATTGTTATTAAAAGAGAAAAAAAATAATGTGGAGTTTATGTATTTATTTGTTATTTCATTTATTTTTTTATTATTTTATTATGTTAAGTCTGCAGTTTATTTACAGTAAAATATACACTAGGCTATATGCGTGTGATAATTATTCATTTATTTATTTACAAAGACGTGATATTTTCTTTCAGATTTAAACAGTATTTTAACGTGCATAGTTGCAAAGATATCAAAAAATATTGTTAGCTGAAGCTTATTACATA
Organism: Labeo catla; assembly: GCA_012976165.1. NCBI lineage: Eukaryota > Metazoa > Chordata > Actinopteri > Cypriniformes > Cyprinidae > Labeo > Labeo catla. The sequence continues at coordinate 17,210 of VONZ01002056.1, read as the reverse complement.
TTGTAATGAAAGCGTTTGTATATCAAACATATCCGTACGTTTAGTACAACTCTCCTGTGTCTGTGAAAAGCGGCGCTGTCTGTTTAAATCCCGCCAATCAGCTGTAACGTGTGTAAAACGCTTCCGTTTCCGAGGAGACGGAAGCGTGTCTTCCTGTTTGGCAGAAGGAGGAAGCAGGATGTGTGAAATCTCACATGTGCTTGTTGTTATGGTACGTGAGCGGAGCGACATGCATGCAAATACATATTTACCTCTCCCACTGTCTTCATCTAGCTCTTCAACAGGGTGATCAGTATCGCCGCTTGAAATATCTGTGCTTTGTGAAGTTAGTGTCCCATTTGTGTGATAGGTAGTTGTTATAAACATTGGCTGAGGTCCATGCAGGAAGTCTTTTGCTATGTTTACATGCTCCGATCAAGTCGGAAAAGAGCAGATCGCTGCTTTCACTGTGTTTCTGTAAATGCAGACACTGAGATTCAGGTGCATGTGAGTCTCTCCCAACAGCACGCTTAGTTTTAGACATGAATCAAGCTGTTAGCTTAATGCTAGTTATTACCCTAAAGGCAGTCTGACCTGTCAGATCAAAGTGCACTGTCATGAAAGTACGGTTAGATTCAACACAACGACTTTTGCGTTTGACTGATTATACACGAACAGAACTCAGCATTAAAACCAGAATGGTAGCATTAGAAGCTAACAAGTCAAGAAATTCACTGTCAATATTTATGTATTTTTAATTTTCAAGTCAGTATACAATCACATTATTAATGAATATTTGCGCTAATCGAAATTACTTGTTGCTATCTATTATTAAATACATTTGTGACCCTGGACCACAAAACGAGTCATAAGGGTCATTTTTTTTTAAATTGAGATTTATACGTCATCCGAAAGCTGAATAAATAAACTTATCATCGATGTATGTTTTGTAAGAACAATATTTGGCCGAGATACAACTATTTGAAAATCTGAAATCAGAGGGTGCAAAAAATATCAAAATACTGAGAAAATCGCAATTAAAGTTGTCTAAATGAAGTACTTAGCAATGTATGCTACTAATCAAAAATGTAGTTTTGGTATATTTATGGAAGGAATTTACTAAATATCTTCATGGAACATGATCTTTATTTAACATCCTAATGATTTTTGGCATAAAAGAAAAATTGATAATTTTGACCCATAAAGTATGTTGTTGGCTCTTGCTACAGATATAGCCGTGCTACTTTTGACTGGTTTTGGTTAGCTGGACAAGTGTACAGTACATTGTCCCAAACATTATTGAATGTTATCGATACTGTTAATATTATTGACACATGATTTAACTGATACATTTAAACATTAATATGCATCATAATATGTCAAAATCATGTTTTATTGTTTTGTGATTTAATTACAAAAGTTGTTTAAAAATAATATTGTTATTTATTATTATTATTATTATTAATAACAATATTTTAATGATTTATGACACCTCTCTAGCGGTTTAACAGCCTAATGTTTGAAATATTTTCATAATTTAATATTAATTAATGTTAATAATTTTAATTTTAATATTACTGCTTTATACTTGAACTGTTTATGAATGTCAAAATTTCTATTAATACTTTATATAAATTTCTATATTGCATTATATGCATCCATAGTAATGAATTTACAGGCAATGCGGCAAAAAAAATTGAAGTGTGGTGACAGTAAAGGTCATAGCATTGGGAGCTGTTTTAGTAATTTTTATTTATTTACTTATTTAAATTTGTATAATTGATTATATGCATTCACAGTATTGAATTTACAGGCAATGCAGGCATACTTTCTCTTTTTTTGATGGCAATAAAGGTCATAGAATTGGAAGCTTATTGTTTAGTAATTTTTATTTATTTATTTAAGTTTTTGTAATGCATTATATGCACTCATAGTAATACATCTGCAGGCACTGCAGGCAAACCTTTTCTTTTTTTGATGGTGTTGTGACAATAAAGGTCATAGAATGGAAAGCTCGTTGTTTTTATTTATATAGTCATTTTTATTTATTTTTTTTGTTTGCATTTTTATAATGCATTATTTGCATCCATAGTAATTTATTTACAGGCAACGCAGGCAAACTTTTTTTTTTTTTTGTAATGTTGTTATGACTATAAAGGTCATAGCATTAGAAACTTCTTGTTAAGTATTTATTTATTTTAAATTATTATTATTATTATTTTTATTCCTGATCAGGGTGACATGCAGTAAAATTTCTGCAGTGGTGTGTCCATGCCTATCAGAGCCAGCATCTTCCTCTTCTGTTTAGTTTGGATAACTATGGCCCAGCTCTTGGCACAAGACGAAAAAGAAAAAACTACTGCACTTAAAGGTAAAGCCAGCAGTTATGAATACACATTGTGTGTAAATACTTGCATGTATACATACAAATATAAATTAAATGCAAATTATGCATTTTTAAGGGGGATGTTTTATGTGTTCATTCATTAATTTAACACTATTGAATTATTGGTATATTTGTTTTCTAGATTTATTGTCCAGGATAGATTTAGACGAGCTGATGAAAAAAGACGAACCTCCACTGAACTTTCCTGAAACTCTGGATGAGTTTGAATATGCCTTCAATGAGCGTAAGACCTTTCGCTTGTTTTTACTCCAAACATTTTTAGACACAGTAAATTATTTCACTCTGTGACACACTTTCTACCCGGACCATCAAATAGCGTTTGGGCCTGTACTTTAATAACATGATTTTGTAGCTTGTCTGTGTTTCTGAAGGTTTGAATGCATTAGAAGTGTGCGAAGGGTTTCATTGGATATTGACAGCAGGCAGCAGGCTGTGATAGCGCTGTCTGTTTCAGAGTCTCTGGAGTCTGTGGCAGCTGAATGGACAAGTTGTGCATGCTATGGGCTGTCAGTGGCTTACTCAGCCTTGTGCTCTGTTTGACGGCTAGATTTGCATAACCTTGCTCCTCTCTCTAAAACGCCTCCTGTTAGCGTCTGGAATACCTTATATCAGTCTCCCAGTGAAGAGTATTACTTTTATTCGGTTTTATAGGAAAGTTTCACTTTGTAACTTCTTTTCCCACTCTCTGAGATGAATGTCAAATGGCCATCCAGCAAAGTATAGTCCTGGACATTAACTTTAACATTAACTTAACGCAGGGGTCGCTTGTCGCTTTGCGCAAATAGGATACAAAATAGAGTCTAAAGTCAAGAAACGGGGTGCTGAGCATTTAGGAAATGTTAATCATTAAACTAAATATTAACCAAATTCAGATTTGTGTAAATATAGTTTGAATCCTTGATTTGAATGATGTTATTTTCTAGCAGAAATCATTCAAATTGGACACAAAAAAGTGAACTAATGGGTGCATAGCCTTTACAAAATGTTGATGGTTAAACTGTTTTCTATTTGAATATATTTTAAAATGTAATTTATTCCTGTGATCAAATCTAAGTTTTTTCCAGTCTTCAGTGTCACATGATCCTTCAGAATTCATTCTAATATGCTGATTTGCTGCTCAAGAAACATTTTATTATTATTTTTATTATCAATATTTAAAACAGTTGAGTAATAGGATTCTTTGATGAGTAGAAAGATCCAAAGATCAACATTTATCTGAAATAAAAAAGCTTTTGTAAATTATACACTATACCGTTCATACAGTTGAAGTCTGTATGAATCCAGGTGCATAATTGCAAAAAGACTGTGTGAATAGTTTGTCGCTCCCTGTAGGGTGAGTTACAGAGGTCACAATGAACATCGGCTCGCTGCATGCTTCACATACGGCTGATCAAGAAAACGTTCTGATCTTGTCAAATGTTCAGTCATGCTTGTGTGTGTCATCATGCCATGTACCTTATTTAAAGCCCAGCTCTTAATGTCCCAGAGCTCTACTGTCTGAGTCAGTCAAAGAAAAGCTGGAAAGGAGCTCTTAAAGTTTGTGCTTTGTGAACTTGAGTTATGTAATATGATTGAGATTTTTTCTGTTTACCACAGTCATTATTTGCACACCCTCATGTTGTTAGTTTATTCAGTGGAATACAAAAGGAGAAATTGCTTTTTAACATCTGATAAAAATGAAAATGACAGCCGCTTGTGCACTATGTTCCAAGTCCTCTGAAGCCATATGGTATGGTACAGAACAAACTGTATGCCATTATTCCCTGATAATCTTTCTCTCCAGTGAGCTGCTATTGTAACCAGATCATTGAGTCAGTGAGTTGAACTAGAGGATCGAATTAGTGATTGAATTTGGCTCAGTCAGTCACAGATTGGATTGAATGATTCGTTCACAAATCAGAGACTCAGTGACTCAAGATTCATATGCAGTATTTCTGGAGTTTTTTAATCAAATGTAAATTCATGTCCCAGTCACATTTTCTTGGTTAAATAAACACTATCAGAAAAAAAAAAGGAAAAAAAATTTTTTATATTTTTTAATTTAAAGAATTATAGAAATTAATACTTTTATTTAGCAAGGTTGCTTTAAAATGATCTAAAGTGATGTTAAAGACATTTACAATGTTACGAAAGATTTCTATTTTAGATAAACACTGTTCTTCAGAACTTTCTATTTATTCAAAAGATCGACTCACCTGTTTTCAATATATTAATAATAATGAGCAACAAATCAGAATATTAGAATGATTTCTGAAGAATCGTGACTAGTGTAATGATCCTAAAAATTCAGCTTTGAAATCACTGGAATAAATTACATTTTAATATATATTTAAATAGAGAACAGTTATTTTAAATAGTAAAAATATTTAAAACTTTTACTGGCTTTGCTGTACTTTGGATCAAATAAATGCAGCGTTGGTGAGCAGAAGGGACTTCTTTAAAAAACATTAAAAATCTTACTGTTCAAAAACTTTTGACTGGTAGTGTATATGAGACAAATATCAATTAACCATGTATTAATGTAGTTTAAAGCCTTAAAGTGAATGATGCAATAATTTTTAAATCAAACAAAAAAATAGTTTTATTTATTTTTTTTATTTGTTTTATTTTATTTTAATTTTTCGAAACTTGCAATAATTTATATGATTTATAAGTACATTTATATGTCAAGATTACTTGCAGTTTTTGCCTAAATTAAGTTTTCGTTCACTAGGGATAGATGTTTTGTGATTATTGATAAATATTTACCATTAATTAAATTAAGACATTAGTTTAATTGTAATATTTCATTTTAGTAACTTTGCTAACAGGGTTGAATAGTAGAGTTTCACAAATATGATGATTAATTGAAATATTATACAAATTCTGACTTTATGATTTTAATTGTTGAATACAGTTGAGATGGTCAAGACCAGAAATTAATCTTTTTAATAAAGGATATGTCATTTGATGTGTTTAAAATTACTCGCTTTTTAATAACTTTTTTTTCCTAATAGTTTTTGCTACAAAAGCTTTTTTTTCAAATAATGGGACACCACAGTGTACCCTATTTGTGGAAACTGCTTTTATTTTATTTATTTATTTATTTTTTTCCAGTGATCTAATGAGATAACCCCACAAAAAAATATACATGCATTTGAAATGAATGTTTTTTTTTTCCAAAATTATGTGGCGTGATGACTTCATCCCAATCCGCCTTCAGCTCGTTCATTACTGGAAATCCAAGGTTATGTATACCTCATTAAGCTAAAAATCGAGAAAGCATGCTAATTATGCCAGGTTAAAGCAGGGAAAAGAAGTTGAAGGGGGGTATTCCTCAGAGAGCCTGTGTTATGAAGACGATGGAGCTGAACTTCCACTGCATGTTGGTTTCATTAGATCCCTTCTTCCTTCTGTTAGGCACTTCTGGTAGTAGTGTTTCTCTTCACCCCTTTGTGAATGCATAATTGATTTTTAAAGGTACTTTTTTCCCTCTTTCTCCCCTTTCACTCTCTCCCTCATTCTTTCTGTAGTACTGTTTCCCATCCTATCTCAAAGGAGCGGCCATGCTTTCAAAGTTCATTGTTGATATACGGCCTTTTAGTGATGCATGTTGTTGAACAGCTAACGATGAAAGCGAATAGTGTAATGCTCTCCGAGTTAGCCATGTTGGATTTATCGCCTGCTAACTGTGCAAAAAGTGCCGGAGCTTTGAGAATGAGGGAAATGAAAGTGCTTATGCAATCTTTTATCTTCAAAGCTGTTTTTCGTTTTGTGGAGCCATGTGCTAGGGTAATTGCAAAAGTATGAGGCCCCGAGGCTATTTGGGTTAAATGTGTATGCTTTGAGTATTTTAACTTCACGCATTGGCAATCAGAGAGGTCACTATTAGATTTAACACTGGGTTTAGGCTTCATTAGGCCTCTGTGTCAACAGTTAGATGAGCTTATCTTTCTTAAAAATCCTTTCAGAAATGTTAGCAACCACTTTCTGTGTTTATGTCATTCAGTGTTGTATTGTTTAATGGAAAAGAATTGAATTGCTAGTAGGGCTGCACAATTAATTGAATTTCTAATCGTGATTATAATTACAGATGCCACAATTATTTAATCGTTCAAACAATTACAAAAAAAAAATAATAATAATCCCTACGTTCTTCTGCTTGCTTAAGATGTGTGTGTTCTTAAGTGTTTTTTACTTTTTTATATTTAAAGAAGAAACTATATATAAAAATGTGGCAAACTATAAAAAAAATTGCTTTGCTTCAAAGCTATTCAAAACATCATTCAATGTAAATTGTCACTATAATCGTAATTAATGATCGCAATTACAGTTTCAAGGGAATAATCGACAATTATGATTTTTGTCATAATCGTGCAGCCCTAATTACTAGGAATGTTTGATGCCCTCTGATTCCTTACAAAAAATTATTTTATTTTATTTTTTTATTTTATTTTATTTTATCCTACTTCTACTTATTTTTTAAATAAATTAATACTTTCACTTTGCAAGGATGCATTAAGTTGATAAAAAGTTTAAAGACATTTTTATTACAAAAGATGTCTATTGCAATGAAATGCTGTTCTGTTTATCAAATAATCCTGTAACATGTATCATGCTTCCCCCCCCCCACTTTTTTTCTTTTTTTTAACAACAACAACAACAAAAAATTGTATGATCCGTTTTTTGGAACAGCAGTGTATATAAATGCTATTGGTAAGATATTTCAAAGAATATCAAAGCATGTTCAAAAAATAGTATTCTCACAGTATGAAAAAACACTTTAGTACCATGTAACTTTATATAATACAGCACCGTATATGCGTGGATATACAGTATATGTAAATACATAACATACAGTTAATAAATACTTTATATAGTAATATTATAAAATATTCTACATAGTTTAAATATTAAAAAGTAACTTGTAAAATGTTTGAAGTCTGGCTTTCACTCACTAGGTGCTAGCTGGTTTCGGACTAAATATGACCCTGGACTACAAAACCAGTCGTAAGCAGCACAGGTATATTTATAGCAGTAGCCAACAATACATTGTATGGGTCAACATTATCGATTTTTCTTTTATGCCAGAAATCATTAGGATATATATATATATTTTTTTTATTTCCTAGCGTAAATATATCAAACCTTAATTTTTGATTAGTAATATGCATTGCTTCGAATTTCATTTGGACAACTTTAAAGGTGATTTTTCCCAATATTTTGATATTTTTTGCACCCTCAGATTCCAAGTTTCCAAATAGTCAGCCAAATATTTTATTATCCTAACAAACCATACATCAATAGAAAGCTTATTTATTCAGCTTTTAGATAATGTATACATTTCAATTAAAAAAAAAAATACCCTAATGACTGGTTTTGTCCAGGGTCACAAATGTCAATTTATGTTTTTTGGTCAATTTATATTACCCATAAATGAAAGAGAGTTCTTTTTAAATTTCAGTAACTTGAATATCAGGGCTGTATGGTTGGGTTGGATAAATATTGTCAATGTAGTATAGTATAAAGTGCTTTTATTTATATATATATATATATATAAAGTGATGTCCAAAAAGTGGATGGCGTATATGCCAGACATTCAGCCCTTCCCCTGAAACACCATTAGTCCTAAGCAAGTGTGGTGTTGTTGTTTACCTCATCCACCTCAGCAGCTGTTTAGCAGCATCAGTACTTGGCAAAAGCCAGGCCTCATTGTCCAGCCTTGGCAGAACAGTGGCATTCAAGTGGGTCACTTTGAATGAAGTCGGCTGGCCCGCTCTCAAACGAGCCCCTCAAAGGATGCTCATAGGAGGGAACAGTTGCAGTGGTCCAGCCGCACTCACGCACGTGCACGCTCTCAGATCTCTGGTGGCTTGAGGTACAGTGGCGGAGAGAGCGCTATTGCAGCACCAGCTGTCTGAGGAAGGCCTGCCAGACGTCCCAGAAGGCCGAAGTAAGGGGGACAGGAGAAGCGTTAGCCGTTCGCAGGCCTTGTACCTGCCAGATGGGGGGACGCCAGCCAAACGTATTTAATTGCGTGAAGAGGAATGATGCACATCAAGCAGGCCTGAGGTTCTGAACTGAAGGTCACAGCCTGACAGGTAGGATGACTTCTGCAGGCTGTGTGTGGACTGTGGACGGCTCTCAAGGCCGTCAATGCAGAAGTGTTTCGTTGGATCTGCTCATTGAGAATAGCTTTGGCTGAGGTGTTTGATGCTCCTCAAACTGCAGGTGCAAAATGGTTGGTAAATGTGAAGGTAAAGAGTGATTCACTTGAGTTCACGCCTGCCAATGTTGTGCCCTTGCTGTGAAAACAACGAGGCTTTCATGTGCCTGATGGCCAATCAAAACCATCTTACTGTTATGTTGGAAAACATTCTTTTCTTGTTGGCTCACAAAGGATTTGGCTTCATGCCTTCCCTCATGCTCCACTTCAAGATACTCTGCACTAATATTGTCCACAATATTCCCTTCATGTGCGGTTGAAGTAGAACTGTGGGAGAAATGTTATAGGGAGGTTAAAGATAATAAAATGAATAGTGTCCAGTCTCAGACCCAAGCAGGAAATGCCCCCTCAAACCTTATAGTTTTTCCTAATGAGTTACAAACTGTTTGTTTATGGAAGACCACTTACACTAACCAAATTTAGGTATTCTTAAGCTTTTAAATACATCATTTACTACAAAAATATACAGTTTTGTGTGTGTGTGTTTTTTTCGTTTCTGTAGATGGTCAGTTGAGACACATACAAACAGGGGAGCCGTTTGTCTTCAACTATAAGGAGGACCTGCATAGATGGAACCAGAAAAGATATGAAGCGCTGGGAGAGGTAATGTTGATCATTTAAAATCTTTTTTATGTGAAAATGTGATATTCTTATCTTCGTAGATAGATTTGGGAAATAAAATATGCATTAATTCAATAGTATAGAACATCTTTGAGTACTGATTGTTTTATTTACAATACCTTTCAAATGTTTGGGTAAGATCCCCCCCACACTTTTTTTTTCAAAAAATCTAAAATGTATTAATATTTTTATTCAGCAAGGATGCGTTCAATTTGCCAGAAGTGGTATTTATAATGTTACAAAAGATGGAAAGATTTCAAATAAGTGCTTTTGATGAACTTTATATTCATTGTATAATCCTGAAAAAAATGATTTAGTTTCCACAAAATTATGAATCAGCACAACTGTTTTCAAAATTGATAATAATAAGAAATGTACTTAACTGAACACGAATTTAACATTCAGGTTTACCTTTACCAAAATAAGTTACATTTTAAAGTTTGTGTGTATATATTATATTATATTATATTAAATGGCAAATAAAAAAATACAGGGAAAAAAATGTAATATTGTGAAATATTATAACGTTTTCCTATATTAATATACATTAAAATCAAAATTTTGTCTGGTGATCAAAGCTGAATTTTCAGCGTCATTCAGCGCCACATGATCCTTCAGAAATCATTTTAATATGCTGATTTATTATCAGTGCTTGAAAGAGTTGTGCTGCTAGCTATATATATATATTGGAACCTGTGATTAGTTTTTTTCAGCATTTTAAATGAATAAAAAGTAAGAAAGAACAGCATTTATTTAAAATAGAAATCTTTTCTAACAATATACACTACCAGAAATTAATACTTTTATTCAACAAGGAAGTGTTAAATTGCTAAAAAAAAAACTGATAGCAAAGATTTATATTGTTTGAAAAGATTTCTATTTTGAAAAAAAAGCTGTTCTTTTTAACTTTTTATTTATCAAAGAATCCTGAAAAACGTATCAAAGGTTCCAAAAAATATTTGGCAGCACAACTGTTGCCAGCATAGATAATTCAAAAATCAGCATATTAGAATGATTTCTGAAGAATCATGTGACACTTAAAACTGGAGTAATGGCTGATGAAAATTCAGCTTTAAATCACATGAATAAATTATATTTTAAAGTATATTCAAATAGAAAGTATTATTTTATATTGTAATAACATTTCGCAATATTACCTGTATTCTTGAACAAATAAATGCAGCATTGATGAGTATAAGAGACTTTTTTTAAAAAAAGTCTTACTGATCACAAACTTTTGAACTGCTGTAGTGGTGTATTGATATTTGAGTAGGCCAATATTTGTGTTATTCAAGTCATTTTCAGGTGTGAATGCTGTCTTTCTGATACATTATAGACCATCTTTCTTCTTTTTTTTGTTGTTGTTGAGTTTAGTGTGAGTGAGCTGTGCTGTGCTCTGATTTACCACACTCTCACTGTTCACACCTTCACGCTTTACCAACCACTACTGCTTCCAGCCCCCTTCCACTGTCACGCTCCGGGGCTGTGTGCATGTTGTAAGGTTTAAAAGTGTTGATTGTTCATATTTTGATGTGTATCGCATGTTGGCTTATTAGACTGCGTGTGCACTTGTGTTGTGCCTTTAGGAAACTTTCTTTTTCTGCTGTAGCCTGCATGTGGCTTTTAGGTTCAAATGCAGTTCACTGAGTCTTAAGTTAATTTGTGTATACATGCACTTAATTATCTTTGTTCATTTACATCTGTATTCTTTGGCTTTATTTGTAGTGTGTATTCGTTTGATGTTCAAAGGAAAGAGATTGACTCTTTTAGGATTATGTGAGCGTTTTATTTCTGGTCCAGGTACGATCCTATGAGAAATGGCCCTTTAAAAACAAAACAAAACGTGTCTCCCCTATTATCAATCCAAATCTGTGTGTGTGGCTAAAAAATTTAAGTTTCAGGGCAGAACAGAGGGTGAGCAGCTTTCATGAACTTCTCTTGAGTGAATTTAAAATGGAGTGGAAGTGAAAGCAGGTTGAATTTTGTGATATTGTTTTGAATTTTAAAGGATTTGGTTAAGCAGGCTTAGAGGTTTTTGTGATGTATGTGTGCAATATAGATGCATGTGATATCGAATCACTGGTGTGGCGCCTAATATTAAAATATTGTTTGTGGTAGCCTACATTTATTAAACAGGCTAGAAAGAAAATAGTAATACCTTATCTCTTAAGTCATGTGTAGCTACCCTGCAAAATAGATTGCAGGGTAGCTACACATGATAAACCATGCTTGTTTGTTGTTGTGAAACTTTGCATGTATGTGTATATATGTATATATATTGAGACGGAGGCGTGAGGACTGCAGCTGATAGAATAGCATGATCAAAAACCGTCATATCGCACACTCCTAATATATAACGTTATAGATCGCGTCTGATTGTGCAAATACTGTTAAAACACACAAGGCTTACGTATAAAAACAGTTTATGTCTAAAGTGAAAGTAAACAATTGAGAGAAAAACTGATGTGTGCCTGTATATTAGATGGGTGCGGCTCTTAAAGGGACAGCAGACTAATTGTACTAAACATGCTGCCGCTTGTCATTAAAGGGATAGTTTACCCAAAAATTATAATTCTGTCATTATTTACTCAGATTTTGTCCCAAACATGTATTAATTTCTTTCTTGTGCTAAACGCAAAATAAGATATTTTGAAGAATGTGGGTAACCAAACAGTAACCCATTGAATTTAATAATAGAAATTATCAAATAGATAATGTTCAACAGAAAAAAGAAACTCATTCAGGTTTAACACAACCTGAGAATGAGTAAATTATGTAAAAAATTACAACACTATGACAGAAATGAAAGACAGATGACAGAATTTAAATTTTTGGGTGAACTATTCTTTTCATTTTAATAAAACAACAAAAAACAAAGAGAAAAATCACTCACTGTTGCTTTACAGTTGCTTTAATAAGAATCAATGTACAATAGATGTATATAGTGTATAAGTATATAGTGTTTCACTTTTTATATTAATTAATTCAGTTTCCTGAATGCTACTGCTAAATACATCTTCTGTATCTGAAAAATAAAGCACTGTTTGTTTCGTTTGTGTTATGTTTATTTGTAATGTATATCTTTGCTCTTATTTTTTAATAACAAAGATAAAATAATGGCAGAGATTTCTATCTTCGCTCACTTTGACCCATATATCTGGCATTATTTTGTTATCTTGAGAGGGTTTATTTTTTAAAAAAGGGAAATTAGTTTGCCTGTACTGCTCAGTCAACTTGTGATATGATATTTTTGCCATATCGCCCACCCCTAATATACATACATACATGCATATATATATATATATATATGAAGAGTTCAGATGCAAAACCAGCTAAAAGCCATCTTGGTCAAAAATGAGATACTGATACTGAGTGAATGTTCCTGACACATACTATACGTACATCAAATATTTTTACTTCAGACTCACTAAATTCCAGCTTCAGCCCAATCAGAAGTACCGGTACTTACATAGAAACCTATACAAAGTAGCCAGAAAGAAATGCTAATTTTAAAGAAATATGTCAGATGGATTTAGTGGTTTTTGCATCTGAACTCTTCATATATATATATATATATATATGTATATGTATTTAGTAATTAGTTTATTTAGATAGCTTTCTTTGAAATTTCTTTGCATTCTTTGAAGAAATCTGGCTCCTGTTTCATATTTTTCATCTAAACCAAATGTAATATTACTTTCAGGATTTGGATCTAAAATTTACTATAACTGTCAGGTAAGTCACTGACAAAGTTACCCCTACAAATCTGGCACACTTTACCCCGCACTATATATTTACATTTTAAATGTATAATAATTTGTCATTCAATTTAATTTTATAACATTTGTTAAAATTTAACAACTTTTTATTTGATTTAATTTTATTTTATTTTATTTGATTTTATTATTTTTATGCTATTACACTGGTCTTGTTCAAATTTTGAAATGGAGGCCAGATTTCAGATTTCTTAAAAAAAAAAAATGAAGAGTTCAGATGCAAAACTGCTTTATTTTTCAGATACAGAAAGTGTATTTAGCAGTAGCATTCAGGAAACTGAACTAATAATATAAAAAGTGAAACACTATATACTTATACACTATATACATCAATTGTACATTGATTCTTATTATTATTTATTTTGTAAAGCAACAGTGAGTGATTTTTCTCTTTGTTTTTTGTTGTTTTATTAAAATGAAAAGAATAGTTCACCCAAAAATTTAAATTCTGTCATCTGTCTTTCATTTCTGTCATAGTGTTGTATTTTTTAACATAATTTACTCATTCTCAGGTTGTGTTAAACCTGAATGAGTTTCTTTTTTCTGTTGAACATTATCTATTTGATAATTTCTATTATTAAATTCAATGGGTTACTGTACATTCTTCAAATTAAAGAATTTGAAATAAAGGCCAGATTTTAGATTTCTTAAAAAAATATTTTATTTTGTTTTGTTTTGATAAATGCAGTATTAATAATTATAATAATTTTAAGAAAATTAGACCTATTTCTCTCTTTGAATGCTTGTTTAATGTTTTTCTACATTATAAAGAAATGCAGAGTAAAAATAAAAATAAAAAAATTGAGTGATTGATTGTTTTTGATTATTTTGAGAATGCATTCAGCGACCAGTGAGAATGTAGTACTCTCAGCTCTGTTAAACATGCATCACCATATCTGTTTTTCCCCTGCAGTCAGCACAGAATGTGACAGAAGTGTGTGAATTCAGTGCGGTTCTAGCCATAATGCATACGGAGGCCAGATTCAGCAGAAAACTTGATTTCTTGCTCTGACTGTCTCTGTCTTGTGTCTGTGAATGCCACTATTGGTGGTGTGTGTCCCTGTGTTCCAGCGTTCTCAGATTTGAGAGTGTGAATGTGGGGTACAGAAGTGGGCGAGAGTCTTTGTGAGACTGGAGGCAGCACCAGATGTCCAATTTGCACTTCAGCCGGGCCTGAATGAGCTGCTGGACCACAGGTTTGCCCTGACAGGTTCACAGAGAGAGAGAGGCAGAGAGAGAGAGACAGAGACAGACAGACTCAGGCAAAAGCATCCCAGCCCATAAGGTTTGATGATCATTATTGGCAAAGCAGTACAAAATATGCAGTAAACAAATTAAGCTAAATGAAATTAAATTGAATGACAAATTATTATAAATTTAAAATGTAAATATACAATATTTGTGGGGTAAAATGTTCCAGATGTGTAAGGGAAACTGTGTCAGTGACTTACCTGATAGTTACAGTGTGTTTTAGATCCAAATCCTGAAAGTAATATTAGATTGGTTTTGTTGAAAAATATGAAACACAAGCCAGATTTCTTCAAAGAATGCAAGGAAGCTCTGGCAAAGAGAAACTCGGCTTTCAAAGAAAACGATCAAGGATTTTCCCCACAAAGTAACGCATTGAAGAAGTTGCTTCAAAAAAAGTTGGTGAAGTACGAAGAGTAACGTTTCATATTTTCTTGCAACCTTGATAGTTGAAGTGTGGAATAATAATAATGTAGTTTATGCAGTCTAGTAATTTTTTCTTTTTTCATTTACTATCAAGAATTTTCAATTTATAGGATACATTAGGCATGGCATAATTTAGAATTAGGCATAGTCATTTTACAAAAATGTAAATTCTGTCATCATTTACTCACCTTCATGTTGTTATTTCTTTCTTCTGTGGAGCATAAAGAAGATATTTTGAGACATTGGTGTCCAAACAGCATTGGACCGCACTGACTTTTAAAAGAAATATGTTTATACTAATTTGTATTTCTTAAAATTTATATTGTTTAATACACTTTTTTATTTTATTTTATTTTATTTTTTGTACATAATTTGTCCATCATCTAATTGGGTGTAGAAATGCTTTAACAGTGTTTGTTCTGAACACTCTCTTTGAACATCCAATGCCTGTGTATTGCAGTTTGGTTTCAGATTCTCAACTGCAGATCTCCAGCATCTTCGAATGCAGTCTACACACACATAGATGCAGGAGCTGGAGGCAAACTGAAACTCAGGGTCATTCACTATCACTCCATTATCTATTTCTACAGTCAGCTTCTCCGCTGTTCTTCTCCTCTGTCTTCATATCACTGTGGGACCATCATTAGGGGGTGTGCAGAAGTGTTAGATCATTGGCTGGTTTGCTTCACTGAACACTGGCAAGTGGTTTGCCTTAGAGGGGTGTGTGTTTGTATCACCATGTTAGCTGGGGAGGGAGGGGACGGCGTAGATGGGGGGGCTTCAGATGCTCTGCGTGCATATAATTAAGTTTTTTTCTAAAATTGTACGCAAGCATTTCTCAATGTGTCTTTCCTATCAGTATCAGGTGTCTGTTGCCTTTTGCGAATGTGTGTCTCTCTCTCAATATATGCGAGTGTTTTGTTTTGTGTGTTTACCTGGCCATTTTGTTGACCTCCCTGCCAGTACAACACTGTTTATGCATTCATACTTTGTGTCTGACGGCGTGTGAGTTTGTGTGTGGGTGGCAGGTACTGTGTGGGTCCATGTTGGTATGTTCGCAGTGGGCGGAGGGTCATGAACGTTACCTTACACACACACACGCACGCGCGCACGGAGAGAGTGTGTGTGGAGGGCTGTAAGTGACTGTTCTCAGCGCTAGGTGACACAGTGTGGGCTCGACTCCAGATGGGAGAGCATTAAGCTGTTAATAAATGAGGATCTTTCTCTGCATCTGTGGAATGACAGACATACAGTATTCTAATGAAGAAGAGCTGCCCAGATGGCTTGATTTCATAGATAACTCCCCTCTTTCTCACATTTTATACTGATTGGCTTTATACTGTGAGTGTGTGAGAGAAACATTGACTCAGAGGGAGTTTTTTTTTTTAATTGAAAGGACATCGGACAGTGACATAAGATGCAGGCTGGACTTTGCTAAAAATGAGTGAAAGTCATGTTACTGCAAATGTTACAGCTGTTTCATTATGTGAGGATACATAAATACACTTTTATGTCCTACACAACACAGTACACAAGAACATTGCTGTTTTAGAGTGACTGCGGGCCCACGCAACAACATCAGTCATGCTTGTTTTGTTTTTATGTTAAGAACAGCTCCCTTTAAAAGTACAGCAAAATGGCTGCTGTTGATTTAGGAACAGTTGCTTCCTCAAAGGTTGACGTATTTGATGTTGCTCCACCAGCTGCAAGAGATAAAACCTGAATTTGTGTTTACAGAGATATGCTATTCTAACTAAAACATTACAATTTGTTTTCGTTGATTGAAGTGGAGCTGAAATAAATTAAAATATCAATATTGGGTAAAAAAAAAAAAAAATAGAAATGTTGCCTTGACAACTAACTGAAGTAAAAAATTTAAAGTACTAATATTATTAATAAGTTTGACGTAAAATAAGTTTGAAATACTAAAATTCATAATCAGTTTGAACTACTAAATTACTATTAATAATATTTAGTACTAAAATAACGAATGAGTTTGAAGTACTAAAATTACTAAGTTCGGAGTACTAAAATTACTAGTAAGTTCAAAGTACTAAAATTACTAAGTTCGAAGTACTAAAATTACTAATAAGTTTGAAGTAAAATAAGTTTGAAATACTAAAATTACTAAGTTTGAAGTACTAAAATTACTAATAAGTTTGAAGTACTAAAATTACTAATAAGTTAAAAGTGCTACAATTACTAATAATTTTGAAGTGAAATAAGTTTGAAGTACTAAAATTACTAAGTTTAAAATAAATAAGTTTGAAATATTAAAATTACTAATAAGTATGAAATAAAATAAGTTTGAAATACTAAAATTTCTAATAAGTTTGAAGTGAAATAAGTTTGAAGTACTAAAATGACTAAGTTTAAAATAAAATAAGTTTGGAATACTAAAATTACTAATAAGTTTGAAGCAAAATGAGTTTGAAATACTAAAATTACTAATAAGTTTGAAGTACTAAAGTTTGAAGTACTAAAATTACTAATAAGTTTGAAGTACTAAAATTACTAATAAGTTTGAAGTACTAAAATTAATAATAAG